>CAUYQG010235952.1:0-33743 GCA_963574415.1 Tarsius wallacei | reverse complement strand
TGAGTGGATTGCCTGAGTCCGCGGGTTCGAGACCCGCCTGGGCAAGCAAGACCTCATCTGCACAATATACAATAAATCAAAAAATTAGCCGGGCGTGGTAGCGCGCGCCTGTAGTTCCAGCTACTTGGAAGGCTGAGGCGGAAGGATTGCCGGAGCCCAGCAGGTCTAGGCTACGGTGGCCGGGAGCGGCCACTGCACTCCAGTCTGGGCAACAGAGTGAGACTCCAACTCAAAAAAAAAAAAAAAGAACCACTGAAGTGGGTCACTGATTCTCAACTGCACAATGGATTCACTTGAAAAGTTAAAAAAAAAATACTGATCCCTGGATTATACTCCCAGATACTTGGACACTAGGATTCTTCTTTTTTTTTGAGTCGGAGTCTCACTCTGTCACCTAAGCTGGGGTGCAGCAGTACAATGCTTACGGCTACCGCAGCCTCCACCTGCTGGGTTCAGGCAATCCTTCCACCTTAGCCTTTCAAGTAGCTGGAGCTGCAGGTGTGCACCACCATGCCCAGCTAATTTTTTTGATTTATTGTAGAGACTAGGTCTCGCCATGTTGCCCAGGCTGGACTTGAACCGGCAGGCTCAGGCAGTCCTCTTGCCTCTGCCTCCCGATGTGCTGGGATTACAAGTGTGAGCCACCATGCCCAGCCATGAACAGCTTTATTTTAAGTTATCTGTTTTGTCTCTGCACTTAGTAACACATGTTTAGTAAGTACTGTACAAAGCATTGTTCGAGTAGTTATTAAACTTGGTACTTGACTTCAAGGAGCTCAGAGTCTAGGTGAGAAAAAAGATCAAAGTACCAACAGGCCTAATCCCAAGGAGAAAGAGAACTAATGTTAACTCTACAAGTGGTTTTCCAAAAACCATCTTGTTTGGCGGCATACGAACTTCTAGAGCAAGAATTCAGTGCTCTCTGGCAGTCAAAGGCTAGAATTCTAGTTGGGGCTCGCCTCTACCTCCTTGCGTGACCTTGAGCAAGCTGCCCTCTCTTGACCCCAATTTCCTTATCTCTAAATGAGGTCATTGGACTAGGTAGTTTCTAGTGGAGCCATTCTGTGCCCCTTAAATAGGTGAAGGGTATGAGTCAGCAAAAGCATGCACTTTTCCTTTTTAAAGTGTCTATTTATGTCTAGCAATCTGGGACAGTTTCTTTGGAGACTTGCTGGAAAACATTGGGTGACCCAGGGTCCACTTCTGCCCTGAGACTCTAAGATGACACCTTGGTAAAAACCAAATTAGTAATGAAGGAGCAGGGTCTGGGCTTATGCAAGGAGAAGCTGAGAAAGACCTTTTAAAAGGAAAAGCTTTTTAATGAGGACAAATGTATTTGGCATTGGAAGTAAATATTAATGCTAACTATACAATTATCACCAGCTCTGTGTGAGGTGCCTCACAGCCCATTACATGCCTCCTAAAACTCCAGGAGGTGTTTTTATGCCCATTTTACAGATGGGAGCTTGAAGCTCAAAGAGGAGATATGAGCTGCTTTATAGGTGTTACCCCAGGGAAAGTCAGGTCATGGCCAAAACTGCAAAGAAAAACTAAAAAAGCTAATTCTTGTGAGTCTAAAGGCTGAGGTCAAGATCTAATAAGGGTATTTTATAGGATTTTTTAGAGAAGGGTAGTTGTCATAATAAGAGCTTTAATCATAGGTGCTGTGTTTATAAAGTAACAGCCCTTCGTCCCCTCTCTTCCCCATGCCCTTGACTCCAGAACATTTTTTTCTTCTGCCACAAACTTGCATCTTTTCGACAGTTTTCGGTTTCCATAGGATGCTTTAGGATGAACCAGGTAAGGCCTTGACTCACATGACAGTTGATAAAAGCTGGTGATTTGGAGCCTCAAGACATGGCTGGGCTGCAGTGCAGGAGTACTTCCTGGTGTTGGCAGTACAGGGAGATGGAGATGGAAATGGAATGGCCTGCTTTCAGGGAGGAACGGTGACTCTGGCCAGGCACCCAAGTTTGGAAATGGGAGAAACTGGTCTTCCTTGTAACTCAGTATCCTTGGGCCCAGGCTTTCATAATGACAACTAACACCCACATGATGTTACTGACCATGTTGCAGGCCCCTTTCCAAGCACTTC
This sequence comes from Tarsius wallacei, assembly GCA_963574415.1. Classification (NCBI taxonomy): domain Eukaryota; kingdom Metazoa; phylum Chordata; class Mammalia; order Primates; family Tarsiidae; genus Tarsius; species Tarsius wallacei. The sequence goes on along the minus strand of CAUYQG010235952.1, from coordinate 31,648 downwards.
TGCAGTCGCCCCTACATATCTATGGGAAATTGATTCCATAACCCCCTCAGATACTAATATCCTTCGCTACTCCAGTCCCTGACATACAATGATATCATATTTGCATATAACCTACACATATCCTCCTATATACTTGAAATCATTTTTAGATTACTTGTAATACCTAATGCAATGTAAACACTATGTAAATAGTTGTTATATTGTATGGTTTAGAGAATAATGACAAGAACCAAGTCTGTACATGCTCAGTATAGACACATTTTTACCCTCATCCACAGTTGGTTGAACCGTAGATGCGGAACCCACAGATAAGAGGGCCGACTGTACATATTAACTCATTTAATTCCCATAATAATCCTAGGATCATCATCCCCATTTTATAGATGAGGAAACAGGTCCAGAGATGTCAAGTAGCTTTTCCAAGATCACATCTGGTAATCGATGGAGATGGGATTTGATCTGGGGATGATGGTTCCAGCATCCACACTCTTAAGGCTGTTGCTACTCAAAACCTCTCAGTGTAAGACCCATCTGGCCTAGGTCTAACCCTCCCAGTGGTCTGTGCTTCTGAATTGCAGACCTGTAATTCTGAATTACTACATCCTCCCACTTCCAGTCAAAACATGGAGTCCCTTCTAGTAGCAGATTGCTAACTTACCAGCAGCATAAGAATGACTCATATGGTCCTCATCTTCACAGATGGGCTTCTGTTTTTATTTTTCCTCTTATTTTTTTGAGTTGGAGTCTCACTCTGTTGCCCAGGCTGGAGTGCAGTGACACACTCATGGCTACCACAGCCTCGACCTGCTGGGCTCAGGTGATCCTTCCGCCTTAGTCTTCCAAGTAGCTGGAACTACAGATGTGTGCCACCATGTCTGGCTAATTTTTTGATTTATTGTAGCGATGAGGCCTTGCCAAGTTGCCTAGGCTAGTCTCGAACCTCTGGGCTCAGGCAGTCCTCTTGCCTCCTCCTTCCAAAGTGCTGGGATTACAGGTGTGAGCCACTGCGCCTGGCTAGGGCTTCTATTTTTAAAAGAGGGTGCTGGTACCTACTTTAGGGAAAACTTTCCCAAACCAAGTGTTTCCTCTTCTCTCACACTACAACAATCATCAACACAGAAGAAGACTGTATCTGAGGGGGTTATGGAATCAAATCCCCATCAAATCAGAAAGTCAGAAAGACCAAATGTAGGGGTTTCTCCCCACCACCAAGCCATGGACACTAGCTGGGTGTCCTCCAATTCAATTTCAACTTGATCTACCTGGAGACAGTGTCAGATCCTACAGCATAGGATGAGGGCTCAGTCCCACAAGACTGCCCCCATCCCCCTCCAGATACTAGTCGCAAGTCTCCAGACCTCTGGAACTTCTGACAGACTGGCTTCAAGTTGGGGTTCCCATGGCCCTCTCTGGGTTTGATTAATTTGCAGGAGCAGCTCAGGAAAACACATTTACCGGTTTTTTTAAAAGGATATTGCAAAGATACAGATGAAGAGACGTTTAGGGTGGGATAAGGGGAAGTGCCTTGGAGCTTCTATGCGTTCCCTAGGTCCATCCTCCAGATACTAGGTCCAGTACCTCCAGATACCCTGGAAGTTCCCTGAACCCAGTTCTTCTGGATTTTTATAGAAGCTTCATGACATTAGCATTCCTTCCCCCAGTGTATAGGGTGGGATCCTCTCTGAAGAGGGTCTTTTTTTTTTTATTAGGTGGCATCTCACTCTGTTGCCCAGGCAACAGTGTGCAGTGTCATGCTTACAGCCAACACAGCCTTGACCTGCTGGGCTCAGGCGATCCTTTCACCTCAGCCTTCTAAGTAGCTAGAACTATAGGCACATACCACTTTGCCTGGCTAATTTTTTGGTTTAGTAGAGACGAAGTCTCACCAAGTTGCCCAGGCTAGTCTTGAACCCTAGGACTCAGGCAATCCTCTCGCCTCCACCTCCCAAAGTGCTGGGATTACAGGCATGAGCCATTGCACCCGGCTTGAAGAGGGTCTTAAGATCCACAATCAGAAGACTGAGGAGGGTAGATCAGAGTCCTGCCTTGGGGGCAGGTGGAAAGAGGGAAGGAGAAAGTCAGAAAGATTATTTTCTGAGCCCTAACACACCCAACATTGTAATAAAAGACTGTAACAAGGGCTGTGGGAGTCATGAACCAGGAACTGAGGGTGAAAACCATGATCTATAGCATGACATGGCCGGGCGCGGTGGCTTATGCCTGTAATCCCAGTATTTTGGGAGGCCAAGGCAGGAGGATGGCTTAAGTCCAGGAGTTTGAGACCAGTCTAGGCAACACAGCAAAACCTTGATTCCACAAAAAATAAAAATATTAGCCAGGCATGGTGGCATGAGTCTGTAGTCTCAGCTACTTGAGAGGCTGAGGTGGAAGGATCACCTGAGCCCAAGAGGTCATGGCTTCGGTGAGCCATGATTGTGCCATTGCACTCCAGCCTGGGCAACAGAGTGAGAACCTGATTAAAAAATAATAATGAGGCGGAAGGATCGCCGGAGCCCAGCAGGTCGAGGCTGCGGTGGCCGGCAGCGGCCACTGCACTCCAGTCTGGGCGACAGAGTGAGACTTCAACTCAAAAAAAAAATAATAATAATAATAATAAAAGAAAATAAAAAATAAATACAGCAAAACACCACAGTACCCAATAGCCTGGTAGAGTTTTAGATAATGAGACAATGCAGAGGAAGAAATGTTTATGGGTAGACTAACCCGATCTGAGAGTTTAAACTGATTTTGCTTTTGATAGCATCTTCTCTTTAGCCTCCCAATTTTTTCATAGGACTTATATTGTTCGCAAGAATGCAGGGGAGCAAAAAATGTGAAGGAGGTTTTGTACAGGGAGGGTTAACAAACTAAAGATGGCAGAGGCTTCCAGACACCCATAGAACATATTAGCTGTTTATTGGGCTCTTGCTACATGCTACACACTTTACATACGTTCTCATTTTACACAACACCTTTGTGAAATATGAACATTCATGTGACCATTTTATAGAAGAAGAATCAGAGTCTAAGAGATTTTAGGCAACTTGTCTGAGGTCATACAGCGGGTGAGTAGAAGAGTAAGAAGAATTTAGACCCAGGACTGTCTTGATTACAGCATGTGCATTGTTGTTTTTTTGAGTTGAAGTCTTACTGTGTCACCCAAGCTGTAGCATGGTCACATGCTCACAACCACAGCAACCTTGACCTCCTGCGCTCAAGCGATCCTTCCGCCTTAGCCTAAGTAGCTGGAACTACAGGCATGCGCCACCATGCCTGGCTAATTTTTTGATTTGTTGTAGAGATGAGGTCTCACCAAGTTGCCCAGGCTGGCTCGAACCCCTGGACTCAGGTAATCCTCTCACCTCGGCCTCCCAAAGTGCTGGGATTACAGGCGCAGCCACTACTCCAGGTTTAGCATGCGCATTCTTAAACCCTGTTTCACTGGCCTTTAACTGGCTCATAAATGGCTACTGTAATTATGTTGTGAGGAGGATCAACTGTGTGGAGGGTCAGAAATGCAGTTTTGACTCCTATTGTTTGCATGCAAATTACCGCTTGCTTCCGCTAATTTGCTTCCTTTCATGCTTAGGCTGTAACCGGGGCAGAGCTTCATTGGCTCCCTGGGCGGCTGCCCTGCCAGCATTGCCTCATTCCATCTCAAATGCTCCTCCAGCCTGATTCGGGGAAGGGTTGAGAAGCACTCATCCCAGGCCAGCAGGCCAGGAACTGCCTGTGCAGGGACTCCAGCCTTGATTCTCTGAAAAAGCAGGGTTTGCACAGAGAGGCTTTTACCCAAGAGGAAGGAAAAATACGGCAACCGAGTTTCAGCTGACCTTAAAACCCTGTGATCTGAGTACCCGTCACTGAATGAATTCCACGTATTACTCAGCTGCTCCATTGTGTAGCTGGAGGAAATATTCATGCTGTGTCATCTTTGGTAGTCAGTGGGCAGTTTTCTCCCTGCTGAGTTGACTCTCTGTGTATTTTGAAGATCAAGATCAGATTGGGGGTCTGGGGGCTCGCGGAGTTTTGGTATTATTTGGTGATGGGCACAACTATTCTAAGCCTAGGTGTTGGTAAAAAAATAAAGTTCAGAACCTTTTTCTTCTAACTCCTTTCAAGGGGCACAATCACTTAAAGTTCAACCCTGAATGATTCGGGCAAGTAAGTACACGGATGGCCAAAGCTGGGGGGAGAGAGAGGAGTTAGATGAGGCTAAGGTCAAGGTCTCACCAGAGAGGCTAAAGAAATCTGAGTTGGTTCTTCTGGAAAGAATGAGCAAGATTGAGGGTGCAGGCAGCAATCACGGGAGGGTGCTGACAGTGAGGAAAGCCTTTGGCTGCAGAATTGTCTCATTAGGCAGTACAGAGTGGATAAAGCTGGAAGGGACCTGAGGCCTGATTTCTAAAGGGGCTACCTAAGCGCCATGCTGAGGAGCTGGACTTTGTCCTGGGCTCAGTAGTGGTGGGGACTGAAGGTTTGAAAGGAAGATCCTGGTGGAAGCAGATACAGAGTAAGCACTTTGAGGGAGCTGGGTGGGAGAGACAGGAAGCAGCCAACCCTGCGAGGCCAGGAGTTCATTCATAACAGGTCTGAGGGGCTGAGGCCCTGACTGGGGAAGTGAAGGAGGATGGGAGGAGACAGACTCCAACCAGCCACACGGAAGAAAGGTGCCACGAAGCCAGGCTGCAGTGGGGGTGAAGAGGGATGAAAGGGTATGGGGGGGTCAGACACCTTCCAGGTGCTGCTATGAAATCACAAGTAGGAAAGAGGCTTGGATTTAAAGGAGGAATACTGAGCTTTTCCTTTTTAAAGTTAACTTTTTTTGGGGGGGGAGGGTTGGAGTCTCCCTGTCACCCAGACTGGAGTGCAGTGGCACACTCACGGCTACCACAGCCTCAACCTGCTGGGCTCAGCGATCCTTCCGCCTCAGTCTTCCAAATAGCTGGAACTACAGGCATGCGCCACCACGCCTGGCTATAAAGTAAACTTTTAATTCAGGCATATGATATATACGTAAAGAGTGCACAAGTCCTGAGTATACACCTTGATGAAATTATTAATCAGCACCTAGATCAGGAAGCGCACAACAAGCACCATCGACCTCCTTCCCTGGGTGCCCCCTTTCTCTCTCCTGCCAAAGATACCACCATCCTGACTTTTAATCCCTTAGATGACTCTTTCGTTCAGTATGTTGTGAAATTCGTCGTGTTGTTGCATATACTTATAGTTCATCCATTCCTGACATTGTACAATATTCTACCACATAAATATAGCTCAACTTGTTTATCTTGTTGGCAGACATTTGAGTTGTTCCTTGTCCTGTGCTATTAGGAACAGGGCTGCTATGTGCACGCTTGTGAATGTGTGCCCCTAGCATACATGAACATGTCTCTTTTGGCTGTGAACCGAGGAGTAGACTAGCTGGGTCACATAGACACTGCCAAACAAGTGCTTGTGTTTTGATAGTTGAGTTTTAAGTGGCAGCTATGAAACTAGGTGGTCGATGGGGCTAGGGTTGCAGCTCTTTTTTTTTTTTAATTTTATTGAGTTGGAGTCTTAATCTGTTGCCCAGGCTGGAGTGCAGTGGCATGGTTAGGCTTCACAGTACCCTCAACCTCCTGGGCTCAGGCAGTCCTTCTGCCTCAGCCTCCCAAGTAGCCACCACACCCAGCTAATTTTTAAAATTTTTTTGTAGAGATGAGGTTTTGCCATGTTGCCCAGACTGGTCTTGAACTCCTGGACTCAAGCAATCCTCCTGCCTCAGCCTCCCATATTAGGATTACAGGTGTGAGCCACTATGCCCGGCTGGGGCTGCAGTTCTTGATAGGTTAGAGATAAGTTCATATTTGGTATCATGAAAGAAAGTTGTGACAACATCTTACTTGCTTTTGAGACACAGCTCTTCGAAGTCACTTTCGTCCTTGAGCAGTGTATTGGAGCTGTCAGAGAGAGGACCACACCCTGTCCCAGCAAAGAACTGCCAAAAGTCATGTTATGTTTCCTAGACTCTCAGCTAGGAGCATCCCTAGGCCAAGTTTCTTTGTCTCACCCCAACACCCCTCCTCCTTGCCCCATTGCGGAATACTTGCAAAATATTTTTTTATTTTTATTTTTCCTGAAGTGCTGGACCTTCCCCTGGGTTTATGACATGTGTTCTATTGAACTGATCCATTTCTCACAGTTCCATCTTTCACAGCAATTCACATAATTGCTGTAATTTTAACATTTTGGAAAGCATGTGGTGGGGGAGGGGTGCAGGACAATCAAGCAATTCCTATTACAGCTCTCTGATAGCGAACCCGGTGTCCCATAGATCCCTGGGGTGAGACAAAGAGCTGGACAGTGCAGAACAAGCTCTGGAAGGAACAGAGTCCTCCAGGAAAAGTCTTCTTTCTTTAGGGAAGCTTTTGCCTGCAGACCAAAAAAGGAGTTTTCAGACTCCTTTGCATCTTAAAAAAAAAGCCATGTTCTGTACTACTAAATACTTATGTAGCCCAGATGTTAGCTTGAGGCCTCTCTACCCCACAAGAGCTTTGCGAAATTTGCTCAGACCTCTACTAATTCCATGGTCCATGAAAGTCAAAATTCCTCCCCAAGATTTGCAGGGAACATAGGCACAGGGCCACATTGTCCTCTAAAGTTCTGTTACCCAAAGTGGGACCAGAGACCAGCAGCACCTGCATCACCTGGGAGATTGCTAGAAATCTGGACTCTTAGTTCCTACCCTGGAGTCTAGACCTACTGCTATGCTCTGAATGTGTTCTTTAAAGTTTATGTTGGAGCCAGGTATGGTGGCTCATGCCTGTCATCCCAGCACTTTGGGAGGCGGAGGCGATAAGATGGCCTGAGCCCCGGAGTTCAAGACTAGCCTGGGCAACTTGGCAAGACCTCGTCTCTACAATAAATAAAAAAATTAGCTGGGTGTGGTGATACACTCCTGTAGTTCCAGCTGCTTGGAAGGCTGAGGTGGAAGGATCACCTGAATCCAGCGGGTCAAGGCTGCGGTGGCTGTGAGCATACCACTGCACTCCAGTCTGGGCGACAGAGTGAGACTCCGACTCAATAAAAAAAAATAATAATAAGGTTGGGCGCGGTGGCTTATGCCTATAAACCCTCAGAGGCCAAGGTGAGAGGATTGCCTGAGTCCATGGGTTCGAGACCAGCCTGGGCAACTTGGCGAGACATCATCTCTACAATAAATCAAAAAATTAGCCAGGCGTGGTGGCACATGCCTGTAGTTCCAGCTAGTTGGAAGGCTGAGGCTTGGAAGGATTGCCTGAGCCTAGCAGGTCTAGGCTGCGGTGGCCATAAGTGTGCCACTGCACTTCAGCCTGGGCAACAGAGTGAGACTCCAATTCAAATAATAATAATAATAATAATAAATAAAAATTTAAAAATAACGTTTCTGTTGGAAAGTTAATTTCTAATGCGACAGTGTGGAGAGGTGGGACCTTTAAGAGGTGATTAGGTCATGAATGCCATTATCAGGGGAATTATAAAGAAGTTCTAAAGAATGAGTTTGGCCCCTCACCTCCCTCTCTCTTTCTCCCATGCGATGCTGTCTAGCACTCTCTGAGGTAGCAAGAAGACTCTCACCAAACACTGGCCCCTTGATCTGGAACTTCCCTGCCTTCGTCATCATGAGCAAATAAATTTCTGTTCATTATAAATCATCCAGTCAGTGGTATTCTGTCACAACAGCAAAAAACAGATTGACAGCCACTGAATCAGAATCTGCATTTCCCTAAGATCCCCAGGTGATTTGTGTGCATGGCACAATTTGAGAAGCACAGTCACAGGGGAAGAGAAGAAACTCTCGCAGCAAATAGATCTGGGTTCGAATCCTAGCTCTCTCATTTCCTAGCTGGTGACCATGAGCACATTACTTTTCGTCACTGAGCCTTGGTTTTCTCCTCTGTAAAATGATGGTTATACTCCTAACACCACAGCATATGGAAGCCAACAGATGGCCAGTTGAGATAATGCACAAAGCCGGCACTTGCAGATCCTCCAGAAATGTTCTTTCCTCTTTTTGGACTCAACCAGTCTCAAAAACAATGAGCATGATCCTCCCACATCACAAGGCTTCTGGTGAAAATGTTTGGAAGCAGGATCATGGGGATGCCCTCTTGCCTGATGTCAGCAGGGCCTGCGTTGAATTGTTCTGGAGATGGTGACAGTGGACATTTAGAACTGTTCACATTCTCTGCTTCCCTGTTAATTTCAACACTCAACACTGGCTGTTCAGGTGCTTGCCCAGGTAGATAAGATGGAGACAGGGACAGGGACAGAGTTTTTCCTTTTTTTTTTTGAGTTGGAGTCTCACTCTGTCGCCCAGACTGGAGTGCAGTGGCATGCTCCCGGCCACCGCAGCCTTGACCTGCTGGGCTCCAGCGATCCTTCTACCTCAGCCTTCCAAGGAGATGGAACTACAGACATGCGCTACCATGCCTGGCTAATTTTTGATTTATTGTAGAGATGAGGTCTCGCCAAAGTGCCCTGGTGGGTCTCAAACCCGCGGGCTCAGGCAATTCACTCACCTTGGCCTCCCAAAGTGCTGGGATTACAGGCTGAGCCACCAAGCCCGGCCCAGAGTTTTTCTTTCCTTGATCTGTGGATGGATTCATGCCAGCACTAGTATAATATGGGTGTAGATGGCCATGCCTCTATTTCCACTATGTTGAACATGTTACAATATTATAGCATAGTATAGTTAGGGCATGATTCCTCCCACAGCAGTGGTACCTAAGTGGGGAGAGGTGAAGTCTCGGAGAATGACTTTGATGCCATGGTTCAGGCAACAGAAACCTGGCTTGAACTGGCTTATACAAAAGTGGGTTGGCTCATGGTCTCCTAGAAAAAGTTGAACCAAAAAAAAAAACCAGGCATAGCAGGCTTCAGGAATAATCAAATCTTGGAGCCTTGAATGCTTAGGGTCTTGTTCTTCATTTTTCTCCTTTTTCTTTTGGTATGTTGACTTCATTCTAACTGAGCACTGGATTTTTTCTTTTTCTTTCTTTCTTTGTTTCTTTTTTTTTTTTTCGAGTCGGAGTCTCTCTCTGTTGCACAGGCTGGAGTGCAATGGCACGCTCATGGCCACCACAGCCTCGACCTGCTGGGGCAATCCTTCTGCCTCAGCCTTCCAAGTAGCTGGAACTACAGGTGTGCACCACCATGCCCAGCAATTTTTTTGATTTATTATAGACATGAGGTCTTACCATGTTGCCCAGGCTGGTCTCAAACCCGTGGGCTCAGGCAATTCTCTTGCCTCTGCCTCCCAAAGTGCTGGGATTACAGGCATGAACCACCACGCCCAGATGGATTTTTTTCACATGGTAAGAAACATGATCATCATTTGTAGTCAACATCTGGAAAACAGATATTCTACATCCATGCATGAATAAATGAAAAGATATCTATATCTGTCTATATTTATCTCTAAATTGATGACAATATAAAGTAGCTCTTTTTTTAAAATTGTAGAGTCAAGGTCTTGCCAAGTTGGCTGGGCTGGTCTCAAACCCACAGCCTCAGGCAATCCAGTCGCCTCGGCCTCCCAGAGTGCTGGGATTACAGGCTGAGCCACCTAGCCTGGCCTTAAAGTAGCTCTTCAAACCATAGAGTGAAACAGGTGAAGCATGTCGTAAGTGCCATTCCTGTGAACAAAAGCAATCTGCATCTCTCTGTCTTATTTGGGCTGTTCCAAATGACCCATAGCTCAAATCCTTTCTACATACCTGAAAAGTAACCAACCGCAGTGAAAGGGTAAAGAATGGTCTGCAAATCTGGAGGTTGCAACCTCTTAAAATGAAGAAGAGCAATGGTACAGAGACCAGGGCCACCATCAATGCCATCGAAAGAAAGGAGTCTTGAAGAGTTGGCAGTAAGAAACCTGGGAATCTGGAAATGACAAGACGAAATGCTGCAGTCTCTTCCCCTTCAGTCAGTGGGAGCAAGAGGGATAGTTTGCTCCTGCCACATCCAGGGGGAATCACTCCCTATGGAAATGTAGCACTTGAGGCATGAGGGCATGGGTGGACCTTGGGAAGCCATTCTGGTGTTTGTTCCTTTACTAAAATCATATAGTAAATTAAGAGAATATCAGTAACACTTAGCATACTTCATTTAGTAACAGTAAGTATCCCATAGGCAATTCTCATGTATTCTTTCTTACTTCATACAAGCATTTCAGAGACTTCTTTCTCCTTCATTTTAACAACATGGTTGCATATTCATTGTGTTTTGTTGCTGAAATATGCATATTACACCACCACCTGCCCAGTCTCAGCTCCCTGTTTGAAACCTCTCTGTTTTTAAGATATGGGATGGCTGAGTTCTGTCTGTCAGTTCTCATTGGGTTTCAATGATCGTTTTCAGATCATTCCTCCCAACAGGGGTGTTCTGAAGTGCTCAAATGAGAAATTAAATTCTAGGCTAGGCGTGGTGGCTCACGCCTATAATCCCAGCACTTTGGGAGGTCGAAGTGAGAGGATTGTCTGAGCCCACGGGTTTGAGACTAGCCTGGGCAACTTGGTGAGACCTCGTTTCTAAAATAAATTGAAAAATTAGCCGGGCGTGGTGGTGAGTGCCTGTAATTCCAGCTACTTGGAAGGCTGAGGCAGAAAGATCACTGAACTCAGCAGGTCGAGGCTGTGGTGGCTGTGAACGTGCCGCTGCACTCCAGCCTGGGCGACAGAGTGAGACTCCCACTCAAAAAAAAAAGATAAATTAAATTCTAATCATGTGACTTAGCCTGGGATATGAATTTCTTGGGCTTACTCATACATTCTTTCCTTTCCGGCACTTACTTTCCCACCCTGTTGTGGATAGACGGAACCATGTGGTGAATTTTGACCAGTGGTTTTTGAGTGGAAGTGATGTGTCTCACCTCTATGGTAAGGGATTTACCTGCTGGTGTGAGACCCTTGAACACTCTCTTGCCCTACTGCGTTGACTGAGAAGGTGACTTGTTCTAATGGTGCAGATTGGGATGGTGAACCTTTGTCTGCCTTTTTTGCTGAGTCATCATTGGCTGTATCAGCCTCCTTTGCTGAGTCATCACTGCCTGAGCTAACAAGAATCAAACCATAGTTTCCTATTGCTTTGAGCCACGGGTGGCGGTTGTTACTGCAGCAAAAACTAGCTTATCCCCACTATGGCACTGCACAGTGAGAGAAGAAAAGATAAGGCATTGAGGACTTTAGTGGGGCTTCATGGAAGCTCCCTCTGGGCACAGACTTAGACCATATGTCAAAGATGGAAGCAGGCTACATCTTTACAGAAATAGAGCCCAGGAAAAGCAGAGGCTTGGGGGAAATGCTGAATTCATCAGAAGGGACTTTTAAGGCTCTGCATAGATCAAGAAGAACAAGAAAAGGAAAGACACATTGCTTGGAGGAAATGACGTAAAATTACGAGAGGACAAAGAGGAAGCAAAACTGCTCATCGCCCACTTTGCTTCCATTTTCCACAGCAAGGGGAATCATCTTTAATCTAAAAAGGATGAAACAAATGGCCCCAAGAGGGAACTCACGTTTAAGACAGGAGACAATGAGCTTTGTCTCGCCAGCATCTAACATTGCACTGGCGTGGTGCCACTCCTCAGGAACACTTGTTGAATGAAGATATGTGAGGGAGTAGGAAGAGAATCTCACTTCTTCAATTGGATTCAAGTCTTTGTGCCAGGATGAATTAAATTCCAAGGTCCTGAGAGGAAGTACAGCTGTGAAAGCAGAAGCAGTGTTAGTAATCTTCCAGAAATCAAGGGCAATGGGAAAGGGAGGAGTCAAATTAGAAATCAGAAATGCCAACATTGCTCTGAGTTCTTCTAAAGGGAGGAGATAAGGGAGAATCCAGAATCTCTCTAACAGTGGGTTAATTTTAACTTCCAGCACATTTCCAGAAGAGTCTGTTTCCCATTTCTCTTCTAGAAATGAGTCTAATAAGTTGATGACTTAGGAACAACTGAGAAACAAAATAGATACTGTTGGGAGTCTATGTATACTTAGAAATTAGAATAGCTTATTTTCTTTGAGGGCTTACCAAGAGTTGATCAACGTGCAGTCTGGATTATCTTAGTCAATGCTCCTCGTCCTCTAGTGAGGGGAGTAATCCTGGTACCCTATTTAGTTTAATTTTTCTTAATGTGAATAGAGATGGGGTCTTGCTATGTTGCTGTATGAGGTCAGGCTGTTCTCAAGCTCCTGGCCTCAAGCGATCCTCTTGCCTTGGCCTCCCTAAGTGCTGTGATTACAAGTGTGAGCCACTGTGCCTGGCCACCCATTTTTACAGATGAGGATATGGATCATATGATCAGAATCTACAACCTGCTCTGACTCCAAAGCTAGCGCTCTCCACCATGATGCTGCAGGGACTCCCCGCTGGTGGAGAGCTGCTGGGGAAGGGAGAGAACTGTGGAGAGTGGTATAAGTTAAATCCTCTCCACCTGTGGCCGTGAGGACCCACCCTAGATGCTTTCCTATGTCTGTGGAGTCAGAATGGCCTGAAAGTCAGCATGTGGGTCAAGCATTCCTCATGACCAGATGTCCAGAAGAGCGTTAGAACCACTGGAGAGGAGGATGGGAAAGGCTGTCCTCATAGATTTAAAGGACACTGATTGGCCAGGTGTGGTGGCTCACACCTGTAATCCCAGCACTTGGGAGGCTGATGTGGGAGAATTGCTTTAGTCCGGGAGTTCATGACCAGCCCAGGCAACATAGCAAGATCATCTCTACAAAAAATACAAAAGTTAGCTGTACGTGACAGTTCATGCCTGTAGTCCCAGCTACTCAGGAGGCTGAGGTGGAAGGATCACTTGAGCCCAGGAGGTCGAGGCTGCAGTGAGCCATGATTGTGTGACTGCATTTCAGCCTGGGCAACAGAATGAGACCTTATCTTGAAACAAAACAAAGCAAAATTTATGTGAAAGAAGAAGCAGGGAAGATATGCGATCTTAAAATAGCCAATTTCCCTCTTGTTGATTGTTGTCTGTTTGTTTTTTGTTTTCCTGTAGCTTTTCTACCAGTAAGGCAAAACCATAAGTCTTACTTGTCCTCAGGAAGGAGAGGATACATTACCGAGTTTACGGGGCAGGGAGGGATGACTGGGAAATTACCATCAAGCAAAAATGGAGTGTAGAAAGGAGCTCAGAGGAGAGTAAGATGGGCAAGAAATACAATTTGAGTGTCCTGTCAGTGTTGGATGCGGCCACCTTGCCCCAAAACACCACTAGAGTCTAGTCCTTGGGTGGGAGTCGTGGGCAAATAAAGACATACAGGAGTTTGAGAGAATCCCAGAGCATGGGCTTGTCTGCAGCATTCAGGGCACGACCTAGTAAAATCCCAAGATCCCCAAAGCCAATACTGTATTCATGTCTGACTATACCGGGGTGTCAAAAAAAGTACACAATTTAAAAGAGATGTTATTATGTATTACTTGTTGAAGTTTAATTGAATTACCGTAGCAATATATAGTATCATGTTTGCTCAAAAGATGGCATTGATCAAGCTCATTGAATTTTAGTGTCACCATGCGACAGGCAGGACAGTCAAAGGAAATGGCAGAAACACGGTTGTTGTTTGAGGAGCCCAAGAACATTTTGAAGCGGTATTTGAATTTCGAGAACATTGTGGAAGCACAACGACAATGGAGGTATGAGTATGCCACAGAACCTCCAACATGCCTAACAATTGCGCACATTCGTGAAAAGTTTGAGATGCGTGGTCCTGTGTGTGATGTGCACAAGGGATGATCCGGGAAGCCTCGCACAGCAAATCCTGCAGTAGGTGGCCATCATCAGAAGTGTCTAGATGCTGATGGCAACCACTTTGAGCACCTCTTGTAATTGCACAAATCAAATGTGACTTATGTTCCTCTTTTGTTATCGGTATATATTGAATATTACAATTTTAATATAGTTTTTTCCTTTCTTAAAATGTGTATACATATTTTGGCACCCTCCATATTTAAGATGTATGACACAGTGTCCCAGAATGCTTAGTGTAGTACTAAGCTTTAATAACTTTAGAAGTATGTATGAGATAAACTTACAAAAGAGATGATTTAGAAATGCAATCTTTTAAATTTCAGCTACATTTATTAAATTAGTGATTTTGGAACAATGCTTTTTTTTTTTTTTTTAGTTGGAGTCTCACTCTGTCACCCAGGCTGGAGTGCAGCGGCATGCTCACAGCCACCGCAGTCTCAACCTTCTGGGTTCAGGTGATCCTTCTACCTTAGCCTTCCAAACAGCTGGAACCACAGGCACACACCACCATGCCTGGCTAATTTTTTGATTTATTGTAGAGACGAGGTCTCACCAAGTTGCCCAGGCAGGTCTTGAATCCCTGGGCTGAGGCAATCCTCTCTCCTCAGCCTCCCAAAGTGCTGGGATTACAGGCTTGAGCCACCTTGTCTGGTAGAACAATGCGTTTTCAAATTTGAAATTAAAAAGAAGCTAGGCCCTTCTTGCACGTGGGAAGCATCAGCGGGAACAAAACATTTTTTAAATGGGATTGTTCCAAGTTCACAAAGCTGAAGAGGTCTAAATGAAATCTGAATAACTAAAAATTCAAAAGATTTTTTGGGCAAGTTTGCAGTATTTACTTACACTGCTGAAATGATCAGCGCTTCCAACTTCTCTGAGAGCTTGGGGCTGCTGTGTGAGAAGCAGTTTGTCATTCTGCACTGTAGGTTACGTTGCAGGCTGAAACTGAAGTCCGGGCAGACGGTGTTGAGTGCTGGGAGCTGCAAGTTGATTGTCCATGACCCATCGGGACTTTGAACTTTAAAATTCTGTAATTACTGCCAAGTCCTCATGTATATTTTGGGTTTTCTGTTTATTTGACTTTTGCTTCTTTGGGTTTGTTTGTCTTAGCATTTTGGTTTGTTTTGTAACTTATAAGAGCTCTGAGAGCCAGGTAAACCTATTCCCATGGTGAGGCAAAGGAGGTGCTGTATGTGTGTTTTTTGTTGTTTGTTTTTTGTTTTTTTGAGTCGGAGTCTCACTCTGTCTCCCAGGCTGGAGTCTCACAGCCACCGTAGCCTTGAACTGCCTTGGTTCAGCCTTCCAAGTAGCTGGAACCACAGGCATGTGCCACCATGCCTGGCGAATTTTTCTTGATTTATTGTAGATATGAGGTCTTGCCAAGTTGCACAGGTTAGTCTCGAACCCGTGGGCTCAGGCAATCCTCTCATCTCATCCTCCCAAATTGCTGGGATTATAGGCGTGAGCCACTGCGCCCTGCCGAGTTGTTTTTTGTTTTTTTTTTTAGCATTATCATTGAAGCTTTCAAAAACGCAAACAGTAGTATGAACCCTTTCAACCCAACTCCAATCATTATAAACACTTATTTTTGGCTAAAGTGTTTGTAAAACAAATCCTAAGTATTAAATAAGTGAAGTTTTATTGGGCTTAGGAAGACAGCTTGAGTGGAATAAAAGAAACTAAATGGCCTTGGGATAACATCAGCGAGAGAGAGAGAGAGAGAGAGAGAGAGAAAGAGAATGAGAGAGAGAGAGAGAGAGAGAGGGAGAGAGAGAGAGAGAAGAAGGGAGAGAAAGGAGGGCCGGGCACAGTGGCTCATGCCTGTAATCCCAGTACTTTGGGAGGTCGAGGTAGGAGGATTGCTTGAGCCCAGGAGTTGGAGACCAGTCTGGGCAACATAGCGAGACCTTGTCTCTACCAAAAAAAAAAATAGCTGGATGTTGGTGGCGCCTGTCTTTAGTCCCCGCTACTCGGGATACTGAGGCAGAAGGATTGGCTGAGCCCAGGAGTTTGAGACTGCGGTGAGCCATGATCATGCTGCTGCATTCTAGCCTGGGCAACAGAGTGAGATCCCAATACACACACATACACACACACACACATACATACACACACACACAATGGAGGGAAGGAGAGAAGAGACCAAAACAGAAGAACATTCATAATGAAATTGCCATATTTATCCCTGTATTCCTTTCCTGCCCCATTCCACAGTTTTCTCCTCTTTCCACCTGCTTTGTTATTTGCTTTGAAAGATCAGACCAGGCATGGTGGTTCACGCCTATAGTCCCAGCACTTTGAAAGGCCCACGGGTTCAAGACTAGCCTGGGCAACTTGGCGAGACCTCATCTCTACAATAAAACAAAAAATTAGCCAGGCGTGGTGGCATGTGCCTATAGTTCCAGCTACTCAGAAGGCTGAGGTGGAAGGATTGCCTGAGTCCAGCAGGTCGGGGCTGTGGCGGCCGTGAGCATGTCACTGCACTCCAGCCTGGGTGACAGAATGAGATCCTGACTCAAAAACAAATACATAATGAATAAATGAAAACTCTCAGATGATCTGCAATAAAAATAAACCTCTCCAACTTTGCCTTAGCTTAATAGTGGAAGTTTTTTCTGACAATCTATTAATATCTCATGGGATACTAGTATTGTACAGCACAGTTTGGGGAAAGCTGTCCTGAAATTGTTTCTTCCAATCTGAAACTACAGGGTGGATGAATCGTGTCTCCCAGGTTGCTGAGGGGCAACTCAATCCATGTGGAGATTTGGGATCAGAACTAACTAAAGGGACATAGGATCATTCGCAGGAGGACACATGGTAATTCCGGAGGGCCAGTGTGGTTCCTGGTGAATGCAGGCAAAGCCATTAGACAAAACAGGAAAAGGGGCTGCTAAGGTCCCCACGGGACGCCCTGGAGTTTGTGTGAGAATCTTCAGAGACTTGAGATGGAGCCAAGAGAGACTGTCACTTTGGTGGCTTAAGGTGCGGACCACCTAGGCCAGGGTGACCTCAGACCTGCTCTTAGAGGGCGGTGGCCAAAGAGAGCATTCATTCTTGAAAAGGAGACGCAAAGACCACCAGCCCAAGAGAGTACACATTAGCCTGGGAGTTAGAAGAGCAAAGAAAAAATAACCAACATAATACTTGTAAAAATACTTATGTATTTTTACAACATGTATCTTTAAGGAATTTTTACATTTTCAAAAGGCTTTAAAAGTAAGTTAAGGCCAGACCTGGTGGCTCATGTCTGTAGCTCTAGCATTTTAGGAGACTGAAGAGGAGGATTGCTTGCATCCCGGAGTTTGAGACCAGCCTGGGTAACATAGTGAGACCTTGTCTCTAAAAAAAAAAAAAAAATTAGTCAGGTGTGGTGGTGTGTGCTTGTAGTCCCAGCTACTTGGGAGGCTGAGGCAGAAGGATCATCTGAGCCTAGGAGGTCAAGGCTGCGATGAACCATGATCATGCCACTGTACTCCAGCAATCTCAAAGACAGCTCAAAGTTTAAATTATTTCATTGCTCACTTTTAGTACTTTCAAACTATGTCATCCCATTCTTAAGATCTTAATTTTAATTCATTCTTAAAATTTTGTATATACTGATCTTGTAAAGACTACTCTATTGTCTGCTTGGCATTTAACTTTGTAGAGACCAGTCTGACTTGTATTCCTCTGTGTGTGTGTATATATATATATATATATATATATTTTTTTTTTTTTTTTTTTTAATTTTGAAAGCCTAAATTATTATGGCAAAAAATTTTAAAACTTTTAATAACCTCTTAAACTTTTTACTTTGAAATAATTATAGACTCACAGGAAGTTACTAGAATGTTGCACAAAATACTTTGTGCCCTACACCTAGCTTCCCCCAGTGGTGACATCTTAGTGAACTACAGGACAATATCAAAACCAGGACACTGACATGGGTACAATGCTGTTAGCAGGTTGCCGGGCGCGGTGGCTCAAGCCTGTAATCCCAGCACTTTCAGAGGCTGAGGCGAGAGGATTGCCTGAACCCAGTGGTTTGATACCAGCCTGAGCAACATGGTGAGACCTCGCCTCTACTATATATATACATAAAATTAGCCGGGTGTGGTAGCGCACACTTGTAGTTCCGGCTACTTGGAAGGCTGAAGTAGGATCGCCTGAGCCCAGCAGTTCGAAGCTGGGATGGCCGTGAGTGTGCCACTGCACTTTGGCCTGGGCAGCAGAGTAAGAGAGACTCTGAGTCAAAAACAAAAATCAAATAACAACAACAAAAAACAGGTCTAAAGACTCGATTCAGAAATATGTGCTTTTACACATATTCATTTTTGTGTGTATGTTTTTGTGTGTTGTGTGTGTTTGTGTGAGTAGTTCCATGCAATTTTATTTTATTTTATTTTTATTATTATTATTTTTTGAGTTGGGGTTTCATCTGTCACCCAGACTAGAGTGCAGTGGCACAATCACAGCTCACTGCAGCCTCGACCTTTTGGGCCCAGGCAATCCTTCTGCCTCAGCCTCCTGAGTAGTTGGGGATTATAGGCAGGCGCTACCACACACTGCTGATTTTTATTTTTTATTTTTTTGTAGATGCGAGATCTTGCTGTGTTGCCCAGACTGGTCTTGATTGCCTGGACTCAAGTAATCCCCCCTCTTCGGCCTCCCAACATGCTGGGACTATAGGCGTGAGCCACCGCACCAGCCCCATGCAATTTCAGGTTAGATTCCAACATTTATTTCTCATATCCTTTCCTTTATTTGTAGCGAGTGCCTTAGTTCCAGCTTCTCACCTGTGAGATTCCAATAATCTCTCAACATCCTCTACTCTTTCCCCTATTGTCTCTCATCCATCATGTACTCTCCTGGCAGAGTTTTCTATCCAAACTATTAACCTCTCTTTTTCTTCCTGCTTCAGTGCTTTCAAGGAATCCCCCATCCCTCAAAAGATAAAGTCTAGCCAGGTGCAGTGGCTCACTCCTGAAATTTCAGCACTTTGGGAGGCTGAGGCAAGAGGATTGCCTGAGCCCAGTGATTCGAAACTAGCCTGGGCAACTTGGTGAGACCTCGTCTCTACAATAAATCAAAAAATGAGCTGTGTGTGGTGGTGTGCACCTGTAGTTCCAGCTACTTGGAAGGCTGAGGGGGAAGGATCGCCTGAGCCCAGCAGGTCGAGGCTGTGGTGGCTGTGAGTGCCCTGCTGCACTCCAGCCTGGGTAACAGAGTGAGGCTCCAACTCAAAAAAAAAAAAGAAATTAAAGTCTAAGCTGACTTTTGATTTTACCCTTGTGTTTTTCTCTCTGACCCCCTGTTTTCCTCTCATGTATCATCTGCACGCTAGTTGCTAGTAGTTCCCTTGCTGCGCTCTTCCTGGGTCTAGTCACGCTATTCCTCCTGCCTAGAGTGGCCTTCTTGCCTTTGTGCAGCTGAAAAATTCCTCTGCTCTGTCAAGATTTGCTCCATTGCCATCTCTTCCTGGGAGCACTCCTCTACTTTGTTCCCATCATTTGCTTTTCTTGCCTCTGAACACGACACTTCTTGCATGGCTGTCTTTATTCATGCAGACATATGTTAGGGGTGTATTCAAGCAAGAGTCCCGAGTACATATGGTGGCTTCAACAGGCGGAGGTCATTTTCTCATAAGCTCAGAAGCAGGTGGCTTATAGCTGGGAAATGTACTCAACAATGTCCTCAGAAGCACGGGGACTATATATATGTTACTCCATCAAACATAGTGTTGGGATTGTCACCTCTTCATCACAAGTTAGCTGCCGCATCATGTCTGCATGTCAGACAGGAAGCAAAAAAGCTGCATTTGTATCAGTCTCTTTTCATGTAATAGCAAAAGCTTTCCCAGAACGGTCTTCAGCAGACTTTTATTTATATTTCATTGACCTGAACTGTATTACATAGACATTTGAATTTTCTTTATTTTTTGAGTCAGAGTCTCACTCTGTCACCCAGGCTGGAGTGCACTCACATGATCACAGCTACCGCAACCTCAACTTTCTGGGTTCAGATGATCCTTCCACTTCAGCTTTCCAAGTAGCCGGAACCACAGATGTGCGCCACCACGTCTGGCTTATTTTTTTTATTTATTGTAGAGACGAGGTCTCGCCAAGTTGCCCAAGCTGGTCTCAAACCCCTGGGTTCAGGCGGTCCTCTTGCCTCTGCCTCCCAAAGTGTTGGGATTATAGGTGTGAGCCACCATCCCTGGCCTAGCTCTACTTCTTATCCCTACCCTCATTATAAACAAGGGGTAGCTGAGCCAACATGGTGTAAAGATTGTTCCCAAGCACAGTGACATATTACTATAGTGCTCTAGGCATAGTGCCATCTTACTCCTTATCATATTCCTCTAAAATTGTTTTTGTACCAATTTCCACCACTGCCAAGTTGTTATTTGCAGGGCAAGGGCTGCCTGAGCCATCTGGTCTACCTGACACAGGACGCAGTGCCTGCCCAGCATGTAGAATTGCCCAGCAAATGTTTATGGAGCTGAATTGTCACCAGCCCATCTCTCTACACTCTTACTCTTCACACCGCCTCCCTCACCAGTGTGACCTCTCCCCAACCTCCGTCCTCCTCTCTGGCCATTTTCGAAGCTCTTGAGCTGGTGTTTTCATTAAACAAGGACTTCCAAGGGACAACCACCCTTTCCCTTCCTGTC
Source organism: Tarsius wallacei (assembly GCA_963574415.1). NCBI lineage: Eukaryota > Metazoa > Chordata > Mammalia > Primates > Tarsiidae > Tarsius > Tarsius wallacei. The sequence continues at coordinate 11,225 of CAUYQG010235952.1, read as the reverse complement.
CATTCTTGGGCAAGCCAGAAACTCTCAGTTCACAACAGGAAACCAATAGCTTTGTGCTATCAGAAGACATTTCCTTCACAGCACAAAACGTCTGAGTAATAATTTCAAGCTGGGCTTCACCCATTTCCTGTGAAAGGAGGCAAATGTGCCTATCCGTGTCCTGCAGAGACCCATGTCCCAGGTCCGCAGTGATGCAATGCCTTCTGCACTGGGAAGATGGCCCTAGCTTTCCCCTTTGCCACATCAGACCCAGCACCCTGTGGAGCAGACTCGCTTGGGATGGCTGCTCGGCACGTATGCGGACCACTGTCACTGTGACTAATCTGTACCCTTGCCTGGGTAGATTGCCTAAGCAGCTTTGAGTAAGAAACTCCTGTGTAGAGAAAGTCAGTTTTCTCTGAAAGTCAAGAGCCAATTTGACAATCAGTATTAACAGACGCTGGGGCCGTGAAAAGTCGGCAGGACTGAGTCCCTCAGGGAAAAACGACAATGAACTTGTTTGCCTGACCACATGATCCATTCCGCTGTCTTGGGACAGATGTTAGAGTAGCTGGGACAGATGACACTATCTGCTCTAAGATTTTTAAACAAATCTAGTCCTCCTTAGTAATCAACTTAGTTTTTTTTTTTTTTGAGTAGGAGTCTCACTCTGTCGCCCAGGTTGGAGTGCAGTGGCACGCTTACAGCCATCACAGCCTCAACTTGCTGGACTCAGGTGATCCTCCCACCTCAGCCTTCCTAGTAGCTGGAATTACAGGTACATGCCACCATGCCTGGCTAATTTTTCTTGATTTATTATAGAGATGAGGTCTCGCCAAGTTGCCCAGGCTAGTCTCAAAGCCCTGAGTTTAGACAATCCTCTCGCCTCAGCCTCCCAAATTGCTGGAATTACAGGCATGAGCCACCATGCCCGGCCAAAATGAGATCTTTTAATGTTAAATCTGGAAGAATTAAGGGACATTCTTGTTCAATTGCCCCATTTCACAAAAGGGAATACCTCAAAAGGCAAAATATTTCTCAAAACCTGCAGAGTAGGTCACAGCAGAGCCAGGTCGGAATTCAGGGTTCTTCATTTTTAGGACCATTGCCACTCCAAAAGATAAATATTTTTTTTGAGTCAGGGTCTCTATTGCTCACGCTGGAGTACAGTGGTACATACAATCACAGGTCATTGCAGCCTTGACCTCCTGGGCTCAGGCAATCCTTCTGTCTCAGACTAGAGTGCAGTGGCATGCTCCCGGCCACTGCAGCCTTGACCTGCTGGGCTCCAGCGATCCTTCTGCCTCAACCTTCCAAGTAGCTGAAACTACAGGCGCGTGCTACCACGCCTGGCTAATTTTTGATTTATTGTAGAGACGAGGTCTTGCCAAGTTTCCCGGGCTGATCTCGAACCTGTGGGTTCAGGCAATCCACCTGCCTCGGCCTCCCAGAGTGCTGGGATTACAGGCTGAGCCACTGAGCCTGCCTTCCTCACAAAGATATTTAATCATGTGATGTAGGAAGGGACAATGAGGGGTCAATGATCTGCGGGGCTCTCCTGGTAGAAAGCGATCCTGTCAGAAGGCTGTTAAATTCTCTCCTGTCCCCACAGCAATCATCACACCTCTTCCATGGGATCTCAAGCTGGAGAGACCAGGCAGAAATATTCAGCATCCATTGATTTGCCGTCAAGTGGGCATTGGAAAAGTTTTGTTAGAACACGTGGATGCAAAACCTGCAGAAGTGAGTTGACTTAGGCACTAAAAGTCAAGAGGAAGAGTCCATGTAAGTTCCCTGAAGCAAGAAGGGGACAAGGATGGTGTAGGACACACAGGCAACCACAGGGACTAGACTCTCTCTCACCACACTGGTTACGGGTTCTCTCTAGTCCCTTAGCAAGGAGAAGCTCATGTGCATGATCGCATATAGGTCTATGCTTTTATTTTCTGTAGTTTTCAGTTTATGGAGTGGGGTTCACCATTTTCTTTTTTCTTTTCTCTCTGTATTTTCTTCTTTCTTTCCATCTTCCTTCCTTCTTTTCTCCCTACCACCCTCCTTTCCACCATCCCTCCTTCCTTAATTCCTTCCATTCTTTCTTTCTTTCTCATAAGACATGGAGGTCTCACTGTGTTACCCAGGCTGGAGTGAAGTGTTTATCCACAAGTGAGATCATAACACACTACAACTTTGAACTTCTGGGCTCTAGGGATCCCCCTGCCTCAGCTTCCTGAATAGGCATGAGCCACTGTTCCCAATGGCATCACCATTTTTAACATGTGCTTTTGCCTTTAAACACTCCTTCAGGTACCTTTGTAGATCAATGCTTTATCAAGCAGGGTCCTAACAAGAAACAAACAACACACTCAAATCTGGATAATTTGAAGAGGGTTTAATAAAAGGAACAATGATACAGGTGTGGAGGTTAGGGAAGTTGTGCCATCCTGCGGGGCTTGTGTGGCTCAAGGGACAAGGGGAGGGAGCAGTTAGGGCATTCTGGAAGGAGAGAGTCTTGTAGATAAGATGCTTTGAGAAGAGAAATGACTTTTGTTCAAGGGACACAGTCACTTTCAGGCAAGCTCATTGCGAAGAAGTTGAAGAACAAATGCCCTGATTCACTTTCCTTCCTTCCCTCTTGTTGGGCTTTCCCATTGGACAAACCCATCAGGAAGTCAGAGAACTAAGAAACAGACTGATGCAGCCTCACTAGTCAGCTCGCTGGGCACCGGGAAGGGTGGGGAGAGTGGGAGGGGGGATCTGGAAGGGCCAACAGGAGTCATCCAACATGGCTGCTTGGACTGGGCAGTCCCAGCTGACACTGGGTATTAGTTGTGCCATCTACTATGCCTACAAGTTGTTTAAGGAGATTTATGCAGAAAGGGACAGGACCAGGCATGTTTTCTTTATTTTCACTGAGGACCTTGGGCCCAAATCCTTCTGTGGACCCCTGGCCCTGGTGAACTGCCCAGAACCCCATATGAACCCCAGAACTCTCCGAGCACTTCAGTTCTCAGCCAGAACTAAATAAAGGCTGTGCAGCCTCCTTGGCCCTTGCCCCAAGGCCCACACCCTAACCTTAGCCCTTGACAGCCCATGCAGAGTGGAGACAAGGAAGGACAAGGAGGACAGTCTCGTCAAGAGGCAGAGAGTGTCCTGTTTTATCCTCAAATTTGGAGCAGGTGGCCTGACAGGTTGCCAAGCCTGTCCTGGGGCAGGGTCCTTCCCAGGTGGGAGGCAGCTCCAGGCCTGTTGTTCTCCAGATGCACAGGAGTCAAGTTCACCAGTGTGAAAGCCCAAGAGAAAGATCATATCGTGATAGAGAGTTAAAAACAAACAAACAAACAAAAAGGTTAGCCAGGTACAGTGGCTCACTCCTGTAATCCCAACACATCAGGAGGCAGAGGTGAGAGAATTGCCTGAGCCCATGAGTATAAGACCAGTCTGGGCAACGTGACAAGACCTCATCTCTACAATTAAAAAAAAAAAATTCACTGGGTGTGGTGGTGAATGCCTGTGGCTCCGACTACTTTGTAGGCTGAGATGGAAGGATCGCCTGAGCCCCCCAGGTTGAGGCTGCGGTGGCTGTGAGCATGCCATTGCACTCCAGCTTGGGTGACAGAGTGAGACTCCAACTCAAAAACAAAAAAGGTTAAATTACTTTTATAAACTATACAAGTAATATATGCTCATAGTAAAGATTCAAAAATTTTAAAGACAAAATGGTAAAAAATAGCTGGGCACGGTGGCTCACGCCTGTAACACAGCACTTCTGGAGGCCGATGTGGGAGGATTTATTGAGATCAGGAATTCCAGGCAAGCCTAGGCACCATAGCAAGACTTCATCTCTACAAAAAAATTAAAGAATTAGCTGGGCATGATGGCACATGCTTGTAGTCCCAGCTCCTTGGGAGGCTGAGGTGGAAGGACCGCCTAAGCCCAAGAGGTTGAGGCCGCAGTGAGCCTAGATCATGCCACTGCACCACACCCTAGGCAACAGAGTGAGACCCTGACTCAAAAAAAAAAGGGTATAAAACTAACAATACAATGGTTTTTGCCACCCAGTCCCCTTGTGCCCCCCAGGGCCCATTCACACTCTCATTTCCTAGAGTCAAAATCTCTGCTGGGTTCTTGTATTTCCTTCTATAATTTTATACACATGTAAACACATTTTAAAACATGGGTGGGGTCATATTGTACATTCTGTTCTGCATCTTGTTTTGTTTTCGCTGCTGGACCAGTAGGCCAACTGCTAACATTATAGTCATTTTCCGAAGAGGATCCAACCTTGGTGTGGTTCAGCCTGGCCAGGGTTACAAAAATATCCAGCTCACACATGTTTTTACTAATCTGCCACCACCAGGCACTGTCCATTTGCTTTACAGCTCAGTCCACAAGCATTTATTGAATGTTTGCTGAGGTTCAAACCTCTGCTAGGGAAGGGCACTGTCAAGCTGAGTAACAGAGTTCCTGCTCAGGGATTTGTCTGAGGAGGAAAACAGACACATGCAGGTGACAGTAATATGGCATGACAAATGCTTTGACAGGCATATGAATAGAGTAATATGCAAATCCTGATGGTAGGCACCTTATCCAGCCTGCTTTAGGGAGAAAAATCAAGGAAAACTTCCTCCAACTCTCGGTCTCAAGTGATTCTCCTGCCTCGGCCTCCCAAAGTGCTTGGGTTATAAGTGTGAGCCACCACACCTGGCCAAGGAAGACTTCCTGGTGGAGGTGAGTCTCTGAATTTTACCTTTAAAGAGTAAATAAGAATTGGCAGCAAGAGAGAGGCAGGGAAAGGGCAGCCCTGGTGAAGGGGGCAGCAGGAGCATGCCTGGACCTGAGCAAGACACAAGCTTATTCTTTCTTGAACATAATGTATGATATAGAAAATAGAAAAGATGAGTTAGAGAGGTAGGCAGGGGCCAGATAACAGTAGATGTTACAGGCTGTGGTAAAGAATTTACACCCTATGTAGTGGGCAATGGAGGAGCTATTTAAGAGTTATCCACAAGAAAGTGTCATAGTCAGTATATTAGTCAAGGTTCTGCTATGGTAACAAAATACCCTAAACTTAACTACCACAGCAAAGGTTTACTTTTTGCTTATACTTCTTGTACAGAAAAGATCATTTAGGGGCTCTGCTCCATATAGGCACTCAGGGATCCAGGCAAAAAAAGACTCTCTTGTAGTGGTGCCATCTGAAACATGGTAGTCACATTAAAGGGGAAGAACATCTAGGTTTTTCTTTTCTTTTCTTTTTGAGTTGGAGTCTCACTCTGTCGCCCAGACTGGAGTGCAGTGGCCGCTCCCAGCCACCACAGCCTCGACCTGCTGGGCTCCGGTGATCCCTCCGCCTCAGCCTTCCAGGTAGCTGGAATTACAGGTGCGTGCTACCACACCCGCTAATTTTTTGATTTATTGTAGAGATGAGGTCTCGCCAAGTTACCCAGGCGGGTCTTGAACCCGCGGGCTCAGGCAATCCACTCACCTCAGCCTCCCAAGGCACGGGATTACAGGCTGAGCCACCGAGCCTGGCTTAGGTTTTTCAATGCCTGTTACTGGAGGTGACTCATGGTCCTTCTACTCACATTTTATGGGTCAGAGCAGAGCTAGTCACACAGCCCCTCCCCTCCCAACTGCAAGAAGGCTGAGAAAGCATGGAGGAGCAAATGGGATGAGGAAGAGAACCACGGTCTCCACAACAAGCAGAATCTGGAATTCTAAATGCATGCGGTCAGAGTACAGAAGATGGACTTTTATAGCTTAAATCCAGCAGGGGTGCAATTTGTGGTGATAACACAGGAAAAAGATGACAAGGTCCTAAATGAGAGAGATGGTGGTAGAAGTGGAATTGAAGAGAAGGAATAAAGAAATACTTGGATGATACAATTGATAAAACTTGATGAGAAATTTGATGTGCAAAGATAAAGGAGTCTGGAGTGAACTGTAGGTTTCTGTACTGGGTGAATGGCGTCAGGGTGATGTTGTTTATGGAGTTGGGAAAATCTGGAGGGTAGCAGTTTGGTGGAGAGGATGAGTTCAGTTTTACATGTGGTGTTTGGGGTACCAGTGGGATGTCTGCTGGGAGGGAGGATTTCTAGCAAGATTACATATATAAGGAGACCCAGAAAAACCTAGGATTATTTTTTGGGGGCGGGCAGGCCCCTTATAGTATAGGTTTTCCCTGCTAGGTAAGTGTTTAGGAACCCATCAGCATTGTTGTGAGAGGCTGCATTCAGCTTCAGTGAATTTTTTTTGGAGATATTTTAAATGTGTTTGCCCATTTCATAATGGGTGATTTACGAGGGCACCTGCTCACATTGTGCTGAGTGTTCAGCAGTTTTTGACCAAAAACAGCACGATACTCATGCTCCACTCTCTCTATTCACCTGATCTCACCCCAAGCAACTTTTTTTTTTGCTTCCCCGATGAAAAAAGGTCCTCAAAGGGAAACGTTTTGCTGATGTGGAAGAGGCGAAACAAAAAACAGCAGAAGCACTAAAAGGCATCAAAATTGGTGAGTTCAAAAACTGTTTTGAACAGTTGGAAAAGGTGTCTTGATAGGTATATTGCATCAAATGGAGAGTACTTTGAAGGTTGCTGAAGTTTAAACATGTAAGAATAAATACACAATTTTTAATAAATAAATTCTAGTTTTTTGGGGATCCCCCTTGTATGGTCCCAGAGCTCAGAAGAAAGATCTAAAGGGTAGATAGACAGATGTTGAAATAATAAGAATTGGCAGACATGACTGCAGGTAAAAAAACCCAGCTGAAGTATGTGAACACTGAGGATTTCTTTCTTTTTTTTTTTTTGAGTTAGAGTCTCACTCTGGCTGGAGTGCAGTGGCATGCTCAGGTCACTGCAGTCTTGACTTGCTGGGCTCAGGTGATTCTTCCACCTCAACCTTCCAAGTAGCTGGAACTACAGGCATGCACCACCACACCCGGCTAATTTTTTGATTCATTGTAGAGATGAGGTCTTGCCAAATTGCTCAGGCTGGTCTCAAACCCCTGGGCTCAGGCAATCCTCTTGCCGCTACCTCCCAAAGTGCTGGGATTATAGGCGTGAGCCACCGTGCCTGGCTTAACACTGAGGATTTCTACTTTGCTGATCTATGTGCTTTATATGTATAATCTTATTTAAACTTAATCCTAATAGTATGCACAATTCTTATCCTCATTTTAGAGCTGAGGAAACCGAGATTGAGAGGTTAAGTAGCTTTCCCAGTATCACATAGCAAGGTAGAGCTAGGATTCCCACCCCAGCATGTCAAACCCCAAAACATAAAGCTTGGGCATCACGAAGGGAATGAGATTAATTTTAATTTTAGTCCACCAACAGAGGACACAGAAGGGCTTTCCAGATTGGGGCGACTGCATCGATCAAATCTAGTAGCTGGGGTAATGAGCAACAGGGAGGATCTGATCCCGGCTGAATAGAAGCTTCATCTTGGTGTCGGGCACACAGCCCTGATTGGCCTCTGAGACCCTGACCAGGGAGTTCCATGCTTCCAGCCACAAGCCCCTGTCATCATCTCTGCAAGCCACAGTCCAATACCTGTGTCTTGGGCACATATGCCAAGCAGCATGTTACATGCTAGAAATTCATAGACTTGGACATGATGCCTGGTCATGTCTCCTGCCTTATTTAAATCTAGATGTAGAATTTTGTATTTCCTGCCTCTCATCAAATTGGTCTGTTCCTGCAGCCCAGCATGCTACATTCATTCCAACACTATCATCTGTCGGTTCTGCTTGTCTTCATGGGCAGGCCATCTGCAAACTCACTGCCTGGCAGTGACCTCCTTTGTGGGATGTGTCAGAGGCAGGACTTGTAATCAGGAGATGTGGCTGTCACGCTAAACCCTACTCCTCACTAATCATGTCACCTTCAGAAAGTGAGGTTGAAACCGCCTATATAAAATCAGTATCAGGCCATGAGGTAAAAGCTATAGAAGAGATTCGAGCCCTGGAAAGCTGCAGCTGTGGTCAGCATTTAACACATATGTTGTTCCTTTTTATTTTATTTTTTGAATTGGGGTCTCACTCTGTCACCCAAGTTGGAGTGCAGTGGCACGATCACAGCTCATCACAACCTCGACCTCCTGGACTCCTTCCACCTCAAGCTTCCTGAGTAGCTGGGACTACAGGTGCATGCATACCACCATGCTCAGCTGATTATTTATTTATTTATTGATAGTGAAGAGGTCTTACTATGCTGCCCAGGCTGGCTCAAACTCTTGGGCTCAAGAAATCCTCATGCTTTGGCCCCCCAAAGTGCTGGGATTATAGGCATGAGCTGCCACATCTGGACACATCTGTTGTTTCTAAATTCGCTTTCACTTCAATAGAGGGCAATTGATTATCCTCTTGTCCTGACCCCTGGGCAGGAGGGAAGCAAGGCTGATACATGAATTTTCCCTTAAATAATGGGCTTAAGACTGCATAGATCTCTTTGGGGACAAAAGCGGAGGTTGAAGAACAGAAGTGGCTCCCATCTCCAGGGACTCTGCCTCCTCCATACCTTTCTCCCACACTACCTTTCTAGTGGCTCACTGCCCAAGGGGTAGTAGCTGACGGTCACAGGCTTTGCTTTGTAAGTAAAACCTAAGAATGGTATTGAGATATTTTTCAGATTTTGTGCTCTGATGGGCCTGAGACCCCAACTGAGCCCAGAACACATACTAGGAAGCTGGCTCCACTGGTCCTACAATGACCCCCTTCAGAAATTGGCCCCATGACATTATCAACCAATCAGCAGCCGCTAGTCCCCTGCTCACTAAATTCCCTTTAAAAACCCTGGCCTCTGAATTTTTAGGGAGGCAGATTTACGAACTATCTCCCATCCTCCTCACTCAGCTGCTTTGTGATATTAAACTCCTTCTCTACTGCAACGGCTGCGTCAATCTTGGTTTTTCTGAGCAGTGGGCGTAAGAACACAGTTAGGCTGTAACAAGGTAATTTCTCTGCCTCCTTATCTTTTAATTGGGCATAGGAGTGCTTACCTGAAGGTATAACTGTGAGTTTTGGATAAGATAATGTGACGACCAAAGCAGGATGCAAAGAAACCTCAGGGCAATTGGTTTAAGCTGCAGCTGTGCTCTTGTTACTTCCACCTCAGGCCGCGTGATGGCTCCAGCTGGTCTTCTCTTCCTGCCTTAGGTTCTCAAGTGGACACACGGCCCTCCCAGCTGATGTGGCCATACCTCCTACATCCTGTGCAGTCATGAATTAGAGTTTATATACCCAACCTAACACCATTTAAAATGATAATGAAAGATGGTGCTTACCATCTGCCATGATTTATCTAGAATCACATGTCCAGGAAGTGGACACGTCATGACTAAATCTCACTTCTGTTTGATTTCCAGTCATCTTTCTAAGCCTCGTCTTCCTTGGATTCCAAGTTCTCAACTTCTTCTTCCTTTTCAGAGGAAAATGTGTTCTTCCAGCTCCCAAGTTCTCCTCCTCCTCCTCTGACTCAGACGTCGTATGTATCAGGCCTCACAGCCACCATCCCTCGCTCTATGCCTTCCCCCCACCCCTTTCTTTTTGTTTTCTTTTTTTTTTGATTCAGAGTCTCATTCTGTTTCCCAGGCTGTAGGGCGGCAGCACCCTCCTGGCCACTGCAGCCTTGACCTACTGGGCTCAGGTGATCCTTCCGCCTCATCCATCCAAGTAGCTGGAACAACAGGCACGTGCTAATTTCTGATTTATTGTAGAGACGAAATCTCTCCAAGTTGCCCAGGCTGGTCTTGGATCCCCGGACTCAGGCAATCCTTTTGCCTCTGCCTTCCAAAGTGCTGGGATTACAGGCGTGAGACACTGCACTCAGCTTCTCTCCCTTTCTATTATGTTTTCTTTCTTTTCTTTTTCTTTAAATTTTAGAGACTGTCGTGCAGGCTGGAGCGCAATGACATAATCGTAGCTCACTGCAGTTTTGAACTCTGGGCTCAAGTGATCCTCCTGCCTCAGTCTCCTGAGTAACTTGGACTATAGGCTTGTGCCACCACACCCAGCTATTAAAAAAAATTTTTTTTGTAGAGATGGGGTCTCACTATATTGCCCAGGTTGGTCTCAAGTTCCTGGACTCAAGCAATCTTCCCATCTCGGCCTCCCAAAGTGCTGGACAGACGTGAGCCACCTTATGCTGTCAAAGGTATATAGGCCTTCCCTCTCCAGGGAAAACACTTTCACTCCACTGTGCTTCCTCATGACTGAAACCACAGATGTCTTTCACTCCCAGGTTTCTGGAAGGAAGGCTGGCATCCTCAGTGTCCCTCTCACTGCATGTCTTCCCCTTCTCTCCTGCAGTCTGGCATTACCCTTCCTTCCTCTGAGAGAGGCCTCCTCTGCAACACAGGTTGTCCACCCAGGCGATCTTTCTAGCTCCCTGGGGCTGTTGAGCACTCTAGCTTTCACCAACTCCTCATGTGGCCTCTGTGGCACTGTTTCACTTGGGGTGTGTAAAGCAGGTTCACTGGCTGCCACCTTGTTTGAGTCTGGTGAGCAGAACATACTCACACCAGGAATTACCTGAAGGGAGTTCATGATTTACAGGTAGGCAGAGGGGATGACCGAAATCCAAGGTTCATTGTGACCTGGTTCCCCAAGGCTCAGGAAAGCTGCCAGGGGTGGATGGAGTCTCGTCTGCATGTGGTCCACTTGTACACAGCTGAGGGACCCCAGAGAGGAGGAGACCATACTGGGTGATACACAGGGCTAAAGCATTAAAAGATGTCCTGTTTCTAGAGGGTGGACTTGCATAGAGCTTGGGCTTTTCCAGCCAGCTCCCCCTTATCTCAAAATGCTGCACATTCCCAAGTTGTTGTTCTTCTTCCTTCTTCTTTTCCCCTCCTCCCTCCCCCATCCTCTCCCTCCTCCTCAGTCCTCCTCATCCTGCTCCCCTTCTTCTTCTTCTTTTGTTTTTCTTCTTCTGTTTTTTTTTCTTTTGGAGTCGTAGTCTCACTCTGTCGCCCAGGCTGGAGTGCAGTGGCATGCTCACGGCCACCGCAGCCTCAATATGCTGAGCTCAGGTGATCCTTCCACCTCAGCTTTCCAAGTAGCTGGAACTACAGACACATGCCACAACACCTGACTAACTTTTTAAAAAATTTATTGTAGAGTTGAGGTCTCGCCAAGTTGCCCAGGTTGGTCTTGAACCTGTGGACTCAGGAAATCCTCGCACCTCGGCCTCCCACAGTGCTGGGATTATAGGTGTGAGCCACCACACCCGGTTCCTCTTCT
>CAUYQG010235951.1:0-29451 GCA_963574415.1 Tarsius wallacei | reverse complement strand
GGAGTCTCACTCTGTCGCCCAGACTGGAGTGCAGTGGCCGCTCCCGGCCACCGCAGCCTCGACCTGCTGGGCTCTGGCGATCCTTCCGCCTCAGCCTTCCAAGGAGCTGGAACTACAGGTGCGCGCTACCAGGCCCGGCTGATTTTTTGATTTATTGTAGAGATGAGGTCTTGCTTGCCCAGGCAGGTCTCGAACCGGCAGGCTCAGGCAATCCACTCACCTCAGCCTCCCAAAGGCGCGGGATTACAGGCTGAGCCACCAAACCCGGCAGAGGCTTCAATTTTAGAGGCCTCAGAAGATTTTTCTAATTTGGAAATTTTCTGAGCTAGCTTCAAGTTGTTGTCTTTTAAAGAGGCAATTTTAGATTCCTGAAGTTTTTTAGATGCCTCAAGGTACCAGGAAAAAAATATGTGTGCCACTTAGGATGAAAAATTTTTGAGCTCAATCCTTCCAATTCTCTGTAGATAAAAGTCAATTTAGGAAGAGCAAAAGAACCACAAAGAGGCCATTGCAATTCAAGGATGTCATTTTTAGTAAAGTTGACCCATTAATTCAAAAATTTCAAGACGACTGTAATTTTTATAAAAGTAGACAGCCAGAGTTCCAGAAGGGGATGACTCTTTAGTGCAGAGGTGTCCAACCTTTTAGCTTCTCTGGACTGCGAGTAAAGAGGAATTGTTTTGGACCACATATAAATTATACAGTATATAGTGTATATACATAAGACTTCTTTTTAAATATCTTTTAATTATAAAGTTTAGAAAAATGAGAACAATATAAAACTAGTGGAAAATCTGACTTTGTTTTTGTAAAATTAATCTATCAATATCTGGTTCAATGGAAGGGGTTGCAATTTTTAGTGAATTCTCAAGGTGCTCATCAGAAATGTTTGTTTGAATTTTACTGTTTGTGTACTTCATAACTGAAAACAGCTGCTCACAAAAGTATGTACTGCCCAAAAGCGATATCATGAATAAGGCGTGACTGTGAACTTCAAAAATGGAAATACAGGCTGAGCTTGGTGGCTCAGCCTGTGATCCCAGCACTTGGGGAGGCCTAGGCGAGTGGACTGCCTGAGCCCGCAGGTTTGAGACCAGCCCAGGCAACTTGGCAAGACCTCGTCTCTACAATAAATAAAAATTTAGCCCGGCATGGTAGCGCGCACCTATAGTTCCAGTTATTTGGAAGGCTGAGGCGGACAGATCGCTGGAACCCAGCAGGTTGATGCTGGAGTGGCCATGAGCGTGCCACTGCACACCAGCCTGGGCGATAGAATGAGACTCCAACTCAAAACAAACAAACAAAACAAAACAAAACAAAAAACAATGGAACTACACATGATGTCACAAAGAAAATAAATGCAAAAAAACACAATTTTATAGGGCCACATTACTAGCTGTCGTGGGCCTCATGCGACCTGCCAGCCATTGGTTGTACGTGTCTGCTTTAGTAGCATCCTTAGGATGTGAACTACCCATGAGTATTCACCAAAAGAAAGGAGAGATCCTTTGCAAAACCCAGCAACAGAGGACATCTGAAAAGAGTCTGAACCTCAAGTAAGGCAGGAAGTTTGAGACACAAGAGGGAAGACACCTCATGACGCCTAAGGCTGTTTGGAATCACTGGAATGTAAGGGGCTATAGCAGTTATCTTTGCATGGCCCATGGCAACACCAGAATTCATGAAGTCACTTGGCACTCTACTTCTGACACCATGCAATATCAACTAGTAAGAAGTAAAACCAATACTGTAAAGCAGAAGACAAAAAAACATTTTAATCGAGGTCTCAGGAATTGCAATTTGGGAGACATGGAGCAAGTCGCTAAAGTGTGCTCCATTCAGGCAAAGTTTATCAGGGGCTTATGAGGGTTTACTGTGAGCTTATACATCTGAAAAGTGTTAGCACAGTCCATGACTAATGATGATGGTTAACAGCTTAGGATGTCTCTGATAATCAATCTAGTTCAAAGTAGCAGTCTCTCCAGAAGTTTGGCGATCAGGCTCAGTATAAACAGTTTAAATCAAATGCAGTTGGTTTTACAATATGGCGGTGTTCAACAGGTCAAATTCCACTGGGGCGTGTACCTGACTAGGGTCCAGTTCCTCATGCCTTCTGGTTTCCTTTTCAATACCTATGACATAACCATCTTCACTTCCGCCTTTCTTTTCACAAAAGAAATACTTTTAGGCCTCTCCCCAGACCTATAGAATCAGAAACTCTAGGGGCAGGGCACAGCAATCTGTTTCATAAGCCCCCTCCCCCGCATGCTGTTGCTTCCTAAAGGTTAAGAAACTGACTTAGATCAAGGCTCTAAAACAAAAACAAAACCTTTAGAGTCCCCCCAAGCCTCCGGTAGTGGGTCCCAAGCCCCAGGCAGCAGGTTGCAAGCCCCTCTTCCCACCCACGGTTCGGGTTTCCCCACGCCCACGCTACCCAGGAGGGACTGTAGCAGCCCACAAGCAGCTGGGTGGCGACCACACGGTCTTGGCCCGCTACAGGCCCCCAGTAGGAGCCAGAGAGGGGGATGCATCAGGGGCAGGGGTGTGGTGGGAGGCAGAGTGTGCTGAGTGGGTGCCTGTCCAGGGGGCCCAGCACAGACCGCCGGGCCAGGGCAAGCGGCGGGGGTGCTCCCTGCCCAACACCAAGGGCTCTGACGTTCTCGGGCTTGAGGCGAGTTCTCTCCCGATAATTCCCCACACAGTCCCCTGTTAGCCCTGGGAACGCCATCTTAGAGACCCCCACAGTTTTGCGGACACAAACCAGGATGGAAACTTACCAGCTGAGCACCTACCGTGTCCAGTTGAGCAGCAGCTAACTAACCACAAGGCTTCTTCCTTAGCTACCCATCCCCTGCCCCAGCAACCAACTAATCAGCATCCCTTCCTCAAACCCCTATAAATTGCCCTTAGTCTGTACACGGACTGGGCTTCAGTTTTCTAGAGTCCCCTCCGCAGGTTCTCTGCCTTGGAATAAACCTGTGTTGCTACTGAGCCGCCTGTCTCCCATCTCACTTTTCCTATCTGCTCCTTCTCTTGACCTAACATTTGGAACCAATACCGGGGAATGGGGTTTAAGGTCCCACCACGGGCCAGCTCCTAAGTTGTCCCCACGCCTAGTCCTGTTCTCCTCCATCCGTTCTCCTCCATCCTCTCTCCTCTCTCACCCTTTTCCTCTTTCCCCTCTCCCCAACTCTGGCAGTTCCAGCAGGACCATCTCCACTGCTGGACACTTCATCCAACACCGGTCAATAGTCAGTGGGTGACTTTTCCTACCCCAACACTGGATTCTTCTCTTTAGGTCATTTCTGCAAGCCCCAGAAGCCCTTCCAAAAACCCTGGTGCCGGGTGGGAGGTCTTCTCTGGTCACCCTACTTGTGGTGATGGTGGTCATCACCTTAGGGGAACGCCCTTAAAGCGGCTTCCACTCTGTTTCTTGGAAAGCATTGAAGTCTGTGGGAATGCTGCATTCTTCCACTGTTTCTTATGCTCTTGGGGATCAGGTTGCTCACCCCCCCCAAAATTTCTCCAATATGGGTCAAGCCTCCTCTCAATCTCCCTTCTTAGATGTCTCCTTTGCAACCTCAAAATTTAGGTCTTACTCTAAGACAAAGAGTCTCTCAAATGTCTCAAAATTTTAGGTCTTACTCTAAGGTCAAAGCGTCTCATTTTCATCTGTAATATGACTTGACCCCAATATAAATTGGACAGTAACAATCAATGACCCCCAAAATGGAGCCTTTAACTTCCAAATTCTCCATATCTTTAATAATTTGACTTCCAAATTCTTCATAATCTCAACAATTCACTCCAATGCAATGGAAAATGGTCCAAGGTCCCCTATGCACAAGCTTTCCTCTATCTTCAATCCAAGCCCTCCCCCTGTCAAACTTATAATCTTTTTCAAATCCTCCTTATTCACAACCTCCTCCTTCTTTTTCCCTCTCCCCTTCACAGTTGCTCTTGTACCCCACGGCCTCCATCCCCTGCTACCCCCAAAGTTCTGTTCCCATCCTTCCTCTCAGAGAGGTGGCTGGGATGGAGGGCATACTGTGGGTTCATGTTCCTTTTTCCCTGGGTAATCCCTCTCAAATTAGAAAACGCCTAGTCTCCTTTCCCTCTAACCCTGCTATTTACCATTTTAAAAAATCCTTCATATTACCCGGTCCTATAACCTAGCCTGGCACAATCTGTACGTTATTCTTTCCTCCTCTCTTTCCTCAGAGAAGAGAAAACGCATCTGGGCAGTAACTCAATCCCATGCAAACACCCTCCATCAGCAGGACCCAGCTCATAATCCCATAAGTGCCACAAAGGTACCCCGCACAGAGCCTTCATGGAATTATCAAATCAACTACTCAGATAGACAAAAAAGGGGTCACATAATAACTTGCCTATTAGCTGGAATAGATAAAGCAGTTCTACAACTAGCTAATTATTTAAAAATCAAAGAAATTACTCAAGGTCCTGTCAAAAACCCTGCCCTTTTCTTCTCCCAATTCTCAGAGGCCATGCTTAAATATACTACTTTTCTCTCAATCAGCCCCAGACATATGTAAAAACAAAAACAAAAAAACACTTCAAAGATTAGATGATGGTCCCCAGACTTCACATCACACTAACTACTGACAACAGCCCTTCAACAGGGTTCTGATTGGCTCCAAAAAACCTTCCAACCTCCAACAAACTGCCAGGACAATGCTACAAGCCAGTCAGAACACTGGGCAAAGGTGTGCCCAAGTCTAGGCTGTCCCCAACCCATGTTCTACTTGTGGAAAAAGGGCACTGGAAGTCAGTTTGTAACCAGCAAGATTCTCCCTCCTGTTCGGTCACTTCTAACACTCCCAGGTTTCCTCATCCACAGCCAGGACTGGTTAAATTCCTTGGCTTGGCTACTAAAAACTGCCCTCACCATCAGCTCCATCACAAAACCCACGGTAACATTGTCAGTATCTGGTAAGCCTATCTCTTTCTTATTGGACATGGGGGCTTCATATTCAATCCTACCAGAATATGCAGGACCCCTCCTTAACTCCTCCCTATTGTCAGAATAGATAAAATATCTTTCACTCCTAAAATAACCAAGCCACTACTCTGCACTCTATTCTACACACCCTTTATTCATTCCTTTTTAGTCATTTCACATTGTCCCACAACTATACTAGAAAAGTTTCACCTCACAAGGTCTCAAGCTTCCAAACAGTTCACCCTCCTCACAATCCCTCTTGCCCAGATGCCTCTCCCCCTTCCTCTGTATCCCTCCTTTTCTCCCTTCTTCCCTCTGTAAATCCTAGAGTTTGGAACATTTCCACAGAATGTTGCATGCCCCCATACCTCCATCATGGTCATTCTTTTTTTTTTTTTACTGCTTTATTTTATTTTTTTATTTATTTATTTTTAATTTTTATTATAAAGATGTGGGGTATAATTCAGGGTTAGGTATATAAACTGATCATGCAGGTACCCTTGTTGATGAGGTATGCCCCTCCCTCCTCTTGCAGTTTCCCTCATCCTACCTTAACCAACCCCCAAATCCTTTAAGTCCATCTAACATAAAAGGACTCAAACCCATTATCTCTAAATTGCTCTAGGCAAATATCTTAAAACCAACCCACTCTCCTCACATCACCCCACAATAGCTGTCAAAAAACCAGATAATCCATGTCAGCTTATCCAAGACCTACGTATTGATACTCAGACTATCATTCCCATCCAGCCCATTGTTCCAAATGCCTACACTCTACTCTCTCACATCCCACCTACTAACACCACCCACTTCTCTGTCCTAGACTTAAAAGACACCTTCTTTACCCTTCCCCTTAACACAGCCTGCCGAAATCTCTTTGCTTTCACCTAGGTAGACCCCTGCTCACAAAACTCAACCCTATTAACCTGGACAGTCTTGCCACAAGGCTTTATGAAGATAATCCTCACCTCTTTAAACAAGCCCTTTCTCAAGACCTATCTAATTTAAATTTAACCCCCAATACCCTTCTACAATATGCTACTGATATTCTCCTGTACAGTCCTTCACATAATCTTTACATTCAATATACCTCTCAATTACCCAACTTTCTGAGAAAACATAAATATCAAATCTCTATCATTAAAGCTCAAATTGCTAAAACAAAAGTAACCTACCTCAGACTCATTTTTACTCCTACAACCCAAGTCATTCCCACCCACACAAAACACCTCATTCAAGACATGCCTACACCTGCCACTAAAAAAAAAAAAAAAAAAAAAAAATCTCCTTTCTTTCCTAGGCCTCACAAGAGGTTTTCAATTATGAATACCTAATTTTAGTCCGTTAGCCAAACCTCTCTATTTAGCTTCACAAGGCCCTATCCACAAACCTTTAAACCGCCCACATCCAATTAATTATCATTTTCACAAACTAAAAGAGGCCTCAGCCCTAAAACCACAAACCCTACAGAACCTTTCACTTTATATGTCCACACAGAACACTTGTCCTTGGACTTATATGTCAGTCCTATGGCAGTACTCCACAAGCCATAGCTTATCTGTCAAAACAGCTCAACTCTGTCATCCAAGACTGGCTATCATGCCTCTGGTTTCTAGGTGCTGCTACCACACTCACAACCAAAACACTAAAATTAACACTCTACCAACACATAACTCTCTTCTCTTCCACACCCACAATAGTCAAAGTAACAGGCCTTATACATTAAACACACAATTCAAAATTTAAAAGGGCTCCCAATTCCACACTTCACGTCTCCATCCATACTAAAGCCTCCTAAATATACATCATTTCCCTCAGGACCTAACTCTCTTTGACTAACAAAAGTTCCTGTACTTCCAGAATCTCCTAAGTCACATGCCAAAAATAAACCTTAATAACTCCACACATATGGTTGATCTTTTAATAATACTACCAATAGTCGCAACTATAATATTCATCTTAGCCTATATTATCAGATATTATTGTCAAAAACCTCCACCCTATAACACACTGTAAACTTTCCTACTTCTCTAAGCTAATAAAACCCATCTTGAACAATTTCTTATATATTCTTCACTCTAACCTTGCCTTTTACCCCCTTAAAAATCCCCTTACCTCAAAAGACCAACTATTTTCAACAATTACTAATCTTTAGTTACAAAAAAAGTTAACATAATTTCTCCTCCAAACGTATCACTTGATACTCCTTCCTATCATGCATTTTACTTTACAACCTCCTTACCAAACCATAAAACTCAACCTTCTCCCACATTAGCCTCTTATTCTAACTTTAGCTTCATTATACATCTCATTCCCACTTACATTGTCCTCTAACAGACTCCTTCTATCAATCTTACATATCAATTCTTATACAACACACAGCTTCCATTTAACTCTAACTGCTAAATTTGTCTGTCAACCCAAACCCAGTGGTTTACAGCCATCCTGGCCAACCTATACACTTAGCCCAAACTAATATAAATTTACATCTCACATTTAAATTTACATCTCACATTTAAAGCAAATCCTCTTTCAAAACATTTTAGTAACCTTAATCACCTAATAACCCATTCCACAGTCTCCAAAGAGGTATTCACTCAATCAGGTACACAACTTTATTTTAAACAACACATTCAAAATTGTGGCTTTTCCTAACTAAACCATTTTCTATTTTAAAAAAACCCAAAACCTCCAATCTAAAAACCCATTACCTCTCAAACCTTACTAACCACTCCAATACCTCTTTGTTTCCAACGTTCATTCCCTAACCCCGCTCAGAAGTCCTTTTAAAAAAAACTTTTCCCCCCAACCTTTGCCAACAACACTCACTCTCCAACCTTCACAAAACCACCAATCCCAACACCTCAAAACCTAAACATACCCTTTACAATTCTCTGGCCCTCCATCCTCTGCCATTGAAAAGTATCACTCCATTCCCTTGCTGTCTCTCACATTCTTGGCCATAAATCAAGTATAAACAAATTTCATAAGACTGAAATACTTCCCTGCACCTCCTCAGACAACAAGGAATAAAAATAAATATTGCCAAAAGTAAGAGCCTCCCAAAACACACAAAGACATGGACACTAAACAGCATGATGTTGAACAACTCCTGGGTCAACAAAGAAATCAAAACAAAAATTAAAAGATTATTGGAAATGAAAACAAAGACATATCTTACCAAAACCTCTGGGATGCTACAAAATCAGTGCTAAGAGAGGAATTTATAACTCTATCGCCACACATCAAGAAAATAGAAAGATCATGAGTTAACAGATTAACAAATCATCTAAGGGAGCTGGAAAGACAAGACCACCAAAACCCTAACTTCAGCAGAAGACTCTAGATCACCAAAGTAAAAGCCCAAATATAGGACATAGAAACAAAAATATCATAGAAAGAAATCAACAAAACAAAAAACTGGTTCTTTGAAAGAATAAACAAGATTGATGGACACCCCTAGTCACACTGATCAAGAAAAGAAGAGAAAAAGCCCAAATAAACACAATAAGCATGAAAGATCAAGTCACAAATGACTCAGAAGAAATAAAAAAGATTATCAGAGATTATTATGCACACCTGTATGGAAACAAACTCGAAAACCTAAATGAAATGGAGGACTTTCTGACATCACAAAACCTCCCAAGGTTGAAACAAAAAGAAATTGAGGCCCTAAATAAACCAATAACAACCCAGGAAATTGACTCCATTATAAGAAAACTACCTACCAAAAAATGTCCTGGACAAGACAGCTTTCTAGAAGAATTCTGCAAAACCTACAAGGAGGAACTGATACCAGTCCTATTGAAAGTATTCCAGGCAATCAAAAAATACAGAACTCTCCCCAAATCATTTTATGAAGCTAACATTACACCGATGCCCCAAACAGATAAAGACCCAACAAAGAAAGAGAACTACAGGCCAATATTCCTGATAAACATAGATGAAAAATTTTAATCAAGATTCTAGCAAATTGGGTCCAATGACACATCTCAAAAATCATCCACTATGACCAAGTAGGCTTAATCCCCAGGATGCAACATCTGCAAGACCATAAAGGTAATTAAATACATCAACAGATGTAAAAACAAGAACCATATGATTATACCATTAGACACAGAAAAAGCTTCCTATAAAATCCATCATCCCTTTTGATAAAAACTCTCAAACACCTAGGCATAGAGGGAAGGCACCTCAAAATTGTAAGAGCCATCTATGATAAACCCACAGTCAACATATTGCTAAATGGACAGAAATTGGAAGCACTTCCCCTGAAAAGTGGAACAAGATAAGGCTGTCCACTCTCACCCTTCCTGTTCAACATAGTTTTAGAAGTCTTAGTTAGAGCAATCAGACTAGAGAAGGAAATCGGGGGTATCCAACCAGGAAAAAGAGAAAGTTAAGTTATCCCTCTTTGCTGACAATAAGATCCTGTATGTTTAAAACCCAAGAGAATCCCTCAAAAACCTTGCACTGATAGAGGACTTAGGCAAAGTCTCAGGGTAAAAATCAACATGTAAAAGACAGTTGCATTTTCATATACCAGCAACAAACCAGGCTCATAATGTTGCCATCCCATTCGATATGTTGGTGGGGCAAGGCACCTATGATGGCACTCAACAACAACTGAATTATGTTCTACAAGCCCATCAGCAGATCCATATCTGTGTTACTCAATCCCTGCAGCATTAACCGTTTTCACAAGATGGCTCTAGCAATGGCAAGGCAGGATATTACAGTAAGATAGGCTCCTCTGTTCAACAAACCATTCATACATGTGCCCAGAGAGCAGAAATCCAGGCATTTATTTTGGTCTTGATACATTTTGTTAATAGGTCACTAAATGCTTATAGTGATAGCGCTTATACAGTGGCCGTAGCTCAGGTCATTGAAACAGCAACAATTGGCCATACCAACTCTGAAACAATTTTTCACCTGTTCTGGACTTTACAACAGATAATTCAGGCTCACCAATTTCCTTGTTTTGTGGGCCATATTCATGCCCATTCAGGACTCCCTGGCTCCTTAGCTTTAGGTAATCGAGCTATAGATCATTTGATAGTAACTGCATAGACTATAACTTCTGATGCTGCTGCACAAGCCTCAGGCCATACATCATCAAAATGCCTCAAGGCTCCGAAAAGGATTTCACCTTACCAGAGAACAAGCCCATCAAGTTGTGCGCCAATGTCCCAACTGTGTTATTCATTTCCCTGTGTTGTCCACAGGGGTTAACCCCCAAGGACTGAGACCCAATATATTATAGCAAATGGACGGTACCCATATCCCAAGCTTTGGTAAATTACAATGGGTCCATGTAATTATAGATACCTTTTCTTGTTTTGTTTTCACCACTGCCTGCATGGGAGAAAATGCTAAACAGGTAATCTCTCATTGTTTGGCATCCTTTGCTCTCCTTGGTAGGCCTGCCAGTATTAAAAGTGACAATGGCCTGGCTTACACTAGTGCTGCCTTTACACGTATCTGCCAATCTTATTCTATCACTCATATTACAGGAATTCCTTATAATGCTCAAGGACAAGCCATTATTGAGCGTGCCAACCAAACTTTAAAAAGACAAATATCAAAACAAAAAAGGGGAGACGGGTATTATCGTTCCCCCCATGATCAAATAAACCATGCATTATTTACAATTAATTTTTTGAACAGTGATGAACATGACCAGACACCTGCAGTTAGGCATCAGGCCTCTAATCCTGGACATCATATGGGTCTGGTAAAATGGAAGGGCCTCCAAAGTAACCAATGGAGGATTTGCTTGTGCTTTTCCACATAGAGTCGATAAACCTTATTTGGCTTCCAGAGAGAGTCATTCTACATGTTGATGGACTTGACAGAAAGACTGGAATCCAGATTCAAGAAACTGAAGATCTCCCCACCAGTCCCAGTATAGCTGCCCAGCCAGAAGGAACCAGGGAGTGTCCCAATGACAAGACAGAAGTTCCAACGCCCTGTGGTCACTACCAAAAGAACATCTCCACCCACATGGGACCAGTTGAAATGTCTGACTCAAAGAGCTCAACAGATGGTTGAGTGTAACAGGGGGCCAAGTTCCCCCCAAGTCTTGTTCATGGCCATGATAGACATTGTTGATTGTCAGTCAGATGCGGAATCCTCCAATGCTAATTCAGAATCATTGCAGTAGCTGTCCATCACCTGCATTTAGAAAATAAAAAAAGGGGGAGATGTCAGGAGCGGATGTGATGTGGGGAACAGACAAGCACAGTCACTGTAGCAGGCCTTGAGTAAAGCCCCAAGTGAAGGCAAGGTCTCACTTAATGGCCCCAAGCTCGTAAGCATGGTTTTGCTTGGAAGCTCTGCATTCTAGCCAAAGGCAGGCTGTGAGGAATGCAGCCTGCTACACAAAACTGTGTCTCAGATGCCCACACATCCGGGTGCACATAGTACAGATAAAGCCTTAGCTACAAGATAACTGCAGAACAGCTCACCTTTTAGGTAGCAGCATAATTCCGTTATGACTCCCTCACAGACCTTGAATCCCTTCCAGCTTCCCTTGTGCTTGATTATAAAATAAACGTTCTGAGCTAGTTCGGGGCCACTTCTCCTCCATCTGAGGAAAGTGTTCCACCTGGCCCCAGCTTTTCTTTATGACTTTGTGTCTGTGTCTTTCTTCATCTCTCGCCGCTCTCTCTCTGGACCCTCAAGGCAACCGCGCGGGCCTCTATATATATGAACTAGTTCAAATTGGATAAGCGTATTATTTAAGTCTACTTCCTTACTGATTTCATGTCTACTTGCTCTATCAGTATTGAGAATGGGTATTAAAATAGTCAACTCTAATTGTGCATTTGTCTATTTCTCCTTGCAGATCTTTCAGGTTTTGCTTGATGTATTTTTAGATGCATAAATATTTAGGATGGTTATATTCTCTTAATAAATTGACCACTTTACATCATAAAATGACTTTTAAAATTTTTTTTTATTTTAAATATGTGGAGTACAATTCAGGGCTAGGTATACAAATGTTCACTATGCAGGTGCCCTTGTAAAATGGCTTTCTTAATTACTGTGATATTATTTATTCGGAAACCTAATTTTTCTAAAGTTAGCATAGGCACCAGAGATTTCTTTTGATTACTATTAGCATGACATATTTTTTCACCATTTTACTTTTAATTTATTTCTATTGTATTTTTTATATTTATTTATCTTTCTTCTTACCCCCTTTTCTTTGGGAGACTCTATTATACATACCAGGGTGCCAAAAAAAAGTATACACATTTTAAGAGACATTATCTGGCCAGTTGCGGTGGCTCAGCCTGTAATCCCAGCATTTTGGGAGGCCGAGGTGAGAGAATTACCTGAGCTCGAGGGTTTGAGACCAACCTGGGCAACTTGGTGAGATCTTGTCTCTACAATAAATCAAAAAATAAGCCAGGCATGGTAGTGTGCACCTGTAGTTTCACTACTTGGAAAACTGAGGTGGAAGGATCGCCTAAGCCCAGCAGGTCGAGGCTGTGGTAGCCGTGAGCATGTCACTGCACTCCAGCCTCAGCGACAGAGTGAGACTCCAACTCAACAAAAGAGAGAGAGAGACATTATCTGTGTGTTACTTTCAGTTTGCCTTGCCGTAATTAGACTGGATGCTGATGGTAACCACCTTGAGCAACTGACATATATGCTGTGTGAGGTTTTTCAACAGCTCTTTAATGTTATCTTCATTTTGTTCATTCTTTTCATTTTGGTGCTTAATTTTGAAGCTTCCCATGCTAAATCTGTAGGATCGTGAACTTTTTCTTTTTCAGTGTCTAATCTGCTATTAATTTTATCTGGTATATTTATCATCTTGGTCAATGTTGTTTTCATTTCAGAAAGTTTTATACAGAGATTTTTGTTTCTACTTAAAATACTCTTTCCCCTAGCTTCTTGAACATATGGCTTATAATTAAAATAATTGTTTTAACATTCTTATCTACTAATTCTATCATGTATATTATTTGGGGACTGTTTTTGCTGATTGATTTTTCTCTTCATTATGGATTATATATTCCTGCTTCTTTGGGATGCTTGATAATGTTCTAGTATCATATACTAACATTATGGATTTCACTTTGTTAGATGCAAAATATTTTGAATTTCTATAAAAATTCTTAAACCTCTTTTCTGGGACAGAGATAACTCACTTGGAAACATTTTAATTCTTTCAGTTCTTGCTTTTAAGGTTGGTTAGGCAGAACCAGAGCAGCAATTAGTTTCAGGCTAACTTTCCCCAGTGCTGAGGTAAAAGACCTTTGAGTACTCTTCTTGATGCCCCATGAATTAGGAGATTTTTCACTCTGGTGTGATAGGAACTATTCTCAACTGTAGTTCAAGTACCGTCTGCTCTAATACTTCCAGATGTTTCTTCATCTGGCCTCAGATGATTTCCTCACATGCATGTACTTACTAGTACTCTAAATACTTGAAAGGAATCTAGACAGTTCTTCTCTATATATATACAGTGGTCTCTTCTCTGGTACTCGGTCCTGCCAACTCAGGCCACCTTGTCCTCCATGTATTCTCGACTCTCTCCGCGGTCCAAGAAAACCAACAGATTCTGTCTGGGATTTCCTTTCCTGTGTTATAGCCTCAAAATGTTCTCCAGTCAGGAAATTGAGGCAATTTTCAGGCTCACCTTGTGTGTTTCACATCTTCCCAGCATCATTGTTCTTTTTTGTCTGATGCCCAATATCATAAAAATAATTTTCATATACTTTTAGTTAGTTCATGGAAGAAGTTGAATCTAGCCGGTTACTCTATTTTCACTAGAAAAATAGCATAAGTCCCAGCATTGAGTTCTTAAGTGTATAAAATCCTAATTTCAAATACAAAGAGAATCTGAATGTGACATAGTAGACAGATACTGCCAAAGTATTTATTAGTACAAGAATAAATAAGAATAATAAGAGTTGATATCCTTTTTTTCAACTTTTCATTTTAAACACGTGGGGTACAATTCATGGTTAGGTATACATATGTTCATTATGCAGGTACCTTGTTCATTGTGCAGGTACCCCCCCACCCTCTGAGTTTCCCACTACTGCCAATCCCTTTCTTATAGTATTAGAATAGTTGTTCAAGGTCCACTTATGAATGAGAACATGTGATACTCGGTTCTTCGTTTCTGTGGTAAATCAAGAATTGATATTTTATTAGTGTTTTCTTTTCACTTCATATAAAATAAAGGGAAGTAATTTCTCCCATTAAAGGTATCTGAGTTTGCTCTTACTTTTACTTTCTAAATTTCTATGGTCTATTAATTCTCCCATCAGCTACATCAAAGGAAGAACATCTCACCAAATAGAGTGACTAGATAACACTCATTTTTCACAGACACCTTCTTCTGCATTGAGAACAATATAGAGAATCACTCGGGGAATGATCCGGAGAAGTGGAGATGATAAGCAGTTGAACAGTGACCAGTTTTGTTTTTCTTTTACTACTTCTTTATGGACTTCATGTTGTACTCAGGTTAAAGTTCACAGAGGTTTTAATAAATGTAAACCCCAGGAGCTCATAAACCAAGTTCTAAACTCTACAACTGTAATTGTTCTTTATTTTGCTCTGCTCTAAGGAATACTAACACACACCATATCCTAAAAAAAAGTTCCACTCTATTTAAATTATGTCAAATAAATATTTATTGAGTGCTTACTATGTCAAGGCACTTTGTGAGACACTAAGTATATAACACAGGAAACAAAAATAGTCTTTGTACTAATGAAGTCTATAATTTAGTGAGGAAGTTGGTAAAACAAGTAAATAAATGGATAAGTATTTAAATACTAATACAGTAAGAAGCTATGAAAGAAATTAACAAGGGGCTATGTTAGAGAATTAAAAGACATCAATTTTGATTACATAAAAGAGTCTATATAAATTGACCCACTGAATGAAAACAACCAATTACAAGAATAGAATAAAGAAGAAGATGGAGGACTAGGTTTTTGCTGAGATATTAAGAAAAGAAAGAAGAGTTTGATGTCTTCAAGAAAATGAAATAAAGCCACTATGGCCAAAGCACAGTAAGAGAGAGAGTGAAACCAGATGAGTTTGTAAGATCAGCAAAAGTTGTACAATCCAGGGGCCTGGGTGCAATGGCCATTGAAGCATTTAAAATAGGGGAACAACAGGATCATGACCCTGTGGAAGCTACAACTAAGAGTTCAGCTAAAACCTCCACATGCACAATTCATTAGAAGAAGGCAAGAGTGGAAGCAAAGATGTCAACTTGGAGACTAACACCGAAGTCCAGATGAAAATGCTCATGAAACACATGGTGGCATGGCAGTGGCAGTGGAAAAGCAGAAACACGCATGGCTGTAATTTTGGATGGAGTTTGTGTATGGATAAGTGTATGGGGATAACAGAGAGGGAGGAAACAAACTTCACTCCCAAGAGTTTCTGGTTTGGGCAACTAAATGAACCATGCTGTCATTTACCAAGATGGGAATAGATTGACTGAGTAAAAGTTTTAGAGGTGAAATTCCGAGTTCAGTTTGGGGCCGTTAAATTTGGGATGCCTAGGAGTTGTGAAAACAGAAACATGAACTAGCCAGGCTGGATAAACATTTCAGAGCAGGGGTCTGAAATAGGGTACAATGCTGTTAGTTGTTAGGATTTAGGTTATGTTTAAAGGCATGGGACTGGATGAACTTGCCTAGAGAGAAAGTGTAATCAGGGGAATCTAGGATTTATCCTCCAGGGATTTCAACATCTAGATTCCAGGCAGAGGAAGAGAAGGAGTGCCCAGAGAAGGAGGCAGAAGAAAAGAAGGCAGTATGATGTCATAAAAACCAAGAGCTAAAAGTGCCTTAAAATAGAAAAAGTGAGCAGGTTGGGGAAAAAGGTGGGTCAATTAGTTATTTCACGGAAAAAGAATAAAAGTCCATTGTGATCTGGTGAAGAACAATTTTATGAAACGTTGGAAGTGAAAGCCAGACTGAATAGTTTGAAAAGTGTTAGGAGGTGAGGAAGTAGGGACTGCATGAATGACCAATAACCTAAAAGAAATGATTTTTAAGTAAATCAGTAAAGTGGAATAGTAAGTAGGCGACATGGGGTCAAAGAAGGGGTTTGTAAAGACAAGTAATTTTCTAGTTTGCGTACATATCTTTCTTCATATTTCTCACAGAAATAGACATTAAAAAACAGATTTTCTATTTAACAAGAAAAAATGGTCTGTCACACAGACTCCTGTAAAAATTGATGTATGTAACAATAAAAACATTTTTTCCGTACTATATAAAACCGAGCAGTGTCAGTCCTCAGATTTAGCTTAAAGATGAAATTTTCCTACAATTTCACTGCAAAAAGGGCCAAACTTGCAGGATATTTTCAGTAAATGTGAGAATCTTTTAGTTCTTCTCCCACACACAGGTGAGACATAGACTGGTGAAAGATAAATAAGCACAGATGAAAGAATTAGGAGAACATCTCATTGCAATGGGCAGTCAAGAAACGTGTCTTATTATTTAATAACAACTATGAAGCTATATAAAGGAACAAATTTTTAATTTAACTCTTTGCACCCAGATAAGTGTGCTAAGCATATCAGATTCATTTTTCCTAAACACAATGAGGTTGACCTTATTATCTTAAATTACAGTTGAGAAAACTGAGGTTTGTGGAAATTAAACACTTTACCCAGGGATACACAGTTGGGAAGTGTTAGATGCAGGATTTAAGCCAATGTTCCAAAAGACATCTTAGACTGAACATCACTAGAGGAAAGTGGTTAGAAATGTAGGCTAGAACCCAGGCTACCCAAGTGATACTCAACTTTACTTCATTAACACCATGAACTTGGGCATGTTATTTTGATAGTCTATCTCAATTTTCTAGCCTGTAAAATGGAATAAGAATAATGTTTACTTCATAGCATTGTTATGAGGATTAAATGAATTTAAACAGTACTCAGAACCTAGACCTCAGGAAATGACAACCTTTAGTATATTATGTTCTCCTAAAAATCACGGCTCTTCTCTATTTGGAAAGGTCGCCTCTTTAATAGAGTATTCCTGGTTACATTAGTAAGTAGAGAAGCTTTACAGTTGAATCACTCTAAACCCTTTTTATCTTACATAGAAACACAGACAACTAGAATTTTGATTTCAAAATCCTGACAAAATTGTCTTTGACTCATCATGGCAGGTTCATTTGCTTGTTGTTCAAACTTTCCTTTCTACCAAAAACTCTTTGTTGTCTCATAAAGAGAACTAGGAGTGCTAAATCCGACAGCACCAAAACTGGGAAGCCCTCCAGGTTCATCTGGAGGAAAATACTCCACCAAGCTCAGAGGAGGTGTGCTCTGTCACAATATTGTAGGCTTGTACTAAGTCTGCATTTTAAAACCTCATTGGAAAGCAAGAAAGCAACCACGAAAGAGCAGATGGGTCAGACAGGCTTCTCCACGCAGTATGCAGTAATGACTTTGCCTGAACTAATTGCCCCTTTCTCCTACAAACAAGAGAATTCAGAGAAGTGCATGTGGCAGAACTGGGTTGCCTTGAGATGAGAGAAAAGGGCTCCTGCTTTTCATGCAATCGCAGCCCTTGTTCTTGCGGTTGCTACATGTATTAAATGTCATTCTATGAGGAGGACCAGCCCTTACATCCCATCAAAATATTTCCTGGAAACCTGAAGCATTGAACTCTGATATTCTCTCACATTGGGCCAGAAGCAGCAGCACAGGGCACAATACTGAAATAGCATAGGCCAAGGCAGGGGAGTGCTGATTTATTTTGTTGTAGAAATCTTTTCAACTGAATTTTCTGGAACAGCAAGAGTAAAAGCTACTTGACACTCATCTTTTGAATGTCAAATGTTCTGCATTGTCCCTGTGATGTAAAAGCAGGTAAATGAAAAACCGCAAGCACAAAAATAGTAATTAAAAATTTTGTGGGTTAGACGGTAATGTGTGTGTGTATGTGTGCATGTCTTTGTTTTTCCCGGAAAGGCTATGGAACAAGGAATATTTATGCTAAATTTTGGTTTTATAAAAAATCATCTTAGAGTTCCTGTGGTTACTTCTTAATTTTATCATGCGTTTGTACTCTTGGACAACTTGTAGGGAAATCTAGGGCTCCCAGCTATGGAAATTAAAGATTTACAAAAATCAGTTAAGGGCAAAAGAGAAGGAAGAAAAACTTCAGTAGATAAAAAGTTTCACAAAAGCAGTGTTTTTACAGTCTACATATAAACAGCCTCATGACTGCATGCTTACCTGTGTACATGTGTGTACATGTGCATTCACACATGGTCACACACACACACAATTTAAACCCAAGTGACTTGGATTAAAACAATACATATGTTTAAATTACATGAATGTTCAAGAAACAGTAAAAACTGTTCTGACCCATTTAAAGTTCATTTTAAATGATCATTTAATTTGTTTACATGATTTCATTATTTTCCATTTTATTTATGTGTAGATTATTTAAGGAGATTTTTCTTTAAAAAAAAAAAACCTTTGGCAGCTGTTTGAATAGAGAACAAAATAGGCCCATTTGTTTTTTTATTTATTTCACAGATGGTATTATTAAAATTGTGTTACATCAATGTTTGCAGAGAAGTTGAATTTAAACTTAAATATGAAAAAAAATTCATTCAGAACTAAAAAGAGTGATACTTTGAGATTCAAGATGAGTCAACCTTCCAAACAATTCAAACAATTCTTCAACTATCAGCTAAATAATTTTAGTTATTGTACTTCCACTTCCAAATCTAAACAAGTAAATATCTCCTTCAATTTAATTCCATATGCCAAAAAAATCTCTGTCTCAAGAACACAGATAATGGGAAGAATTAATTGCATTTTTGCATTTTTAGCACTTATGTTGATGGAAAGAACTCAATCATACCAATAGAATTGAGTATGTATAATTATTGCTTCAACAAAAGTTTACTATGAGCTAAAAACAGAATTCTAACAACTCAGGATTTTTACGAAGTAGTTTTGAATAGTTGACACATTTCTGAAATAACCTCAAGCAAGTAAAACTCAGGAACAAACATTTGTTTTCTATTGCTATCATGATAAAACTTTCCACAACTTATAAGTTATTAAGAATTATTACTTCTCAGAAAAGAGCAACCTATGGGTCATCAACTTTTGTTCTTGATCATGAGTGAATGCATCCCTTTCCTTCCCTTAAGATCTGTTGGGCAGACAGAAACTCAGAACCCAAATTTTCAGAGCTCCCTCTTCTGGCAAAACTGTGGCCTTTGTGGTGGCATCTTATTTTCAGGGTCCTCATCTCTGTAAATGACTAAAGTGACAAACAGTGCCCAACCTGAAGTCCCAGACCCAAATGTAGAATTTTGGTGACAGTTGCTCTGTTTTTAATTATATTTCAATTAAATTTATCTTGTCTTTAAATGCATTTATTTTCAACAATGTTTGAAAGTAAAAATAGGCTCTATGACATATTTTCTAAAAATGAACATAATATGAACATCTCAGTCAGTTTGGGCTTCTACAACATAATATCACAGACTAGGTGGTTTAAACAACAAAAATTTATTTCTCACCATCCTGGAGGCTGAAAAGTCCAAGATCAAGGTGCCAGCATGGTCAGGTTCTGGTGAGGGCCTTCTTCCTGGTTTGTAGATGTCTATCCTCTTGCTGCGTCTCCACATGGCTGAGAGCAAAAAGAAAGGAGGAAAGCTTTCTTATGTTTCTTCTTGTAAGGGTACTAATTCCATTATAAGGACTCCACCCTCTTGACTCAATTGTCTCCCAAAGTCTCCATCTTCAAATACCATCACAGTGGGGAATAGGAGGCGGGGGGACACAAACATGTAGTATATAACATTTGAGTGAATTTATTTAATAATATTTATTGTTTGGCCTGGCACGATGGCTCAAGCCTATAATCCCAGCACTTTGGGAGGCCGAGACGAGAGGATTGCCTGAGCTCAGGGGTTCGAGGCCAGCCTGGGCAATTTGGTGAGACCTGTCTCTACAATAAATCAAAAAAATTAGCTGGGCATGGTAGCGTGTGCCTGTAGTTCCAGCTACTTAGAAGGCTCAAGTGGAAGGATTGCCTGAGCCCAGTAGGTCGATACTGGGGTGGCCATGAGTATGTCACTGCACGCAAGCCTGGGTGATAGAGTGAGATTCCAACTCAGAAAAAAAAATAATATTTAATATTAAATGTCTTTGATGATTTCAGTCTGCAAAAGAGGAAAGTCTTCAAGTGGACATTAGCCTTAACCCCATTTTGATTCCTGCACTTTAAACTCATCCAATAATCAAGTTAAAACAGTAACAACAAAGACTATCATATATAGAATAACAACCAGTTGTAGCCAGGAAGCTTTCAAAATATAATACATGAAATTCTAAGAAACGTTTATAAAAAGCTATGTTCACTTAATTAAAATCGTACGTGTGTTTGTGTGTAACAGAGAATGAACAGTTTGAGAAATTCTATAAGCAATATCATTCGAGTACCTGAAATAATCAATGCATGTTGGCAGAACTTACAGAAATAATTTCTATATTTATTCATCCAAAAAAACGTTTATTGAGAACCAATTTCGTACTAGACAAATTCCTGGTTTTCATGGAGTTAACATCAAGGGTAGAAAACAATAAACATACAAGTAAAATTTAATAGGCTGAATTGTGGTAACTGTTAAATAAACTCGGCAAAATAAAGTGTCAATGGTGTGTCTGTTTACTACTGCCACAAAATTTACTGGTCAGGCCTCTGGGATCAGTGAACTATTCTGACCCTGGCAGGGGTTGGCTGACAGTAGGATGATCAAGGCTGACCTCAGCTGAGGTGACTGGGACAACTCATCTCTGACCCACACACGTCTTCACCTCCACCAGACTAGTCTGATCAAGTCCTCAGGGTCTTGGAAAGGGTGTGGGAGGACAAGTGGAAAAGGCCTCTTGAGATCTAGGCTTGCAACTGGCACACTGTCACATCCAGCTCATTCTCTTGGCCAAAGAAAGTCTTATTGCTGACCCTAAAATCAAAGAACAGGGCAGATCACACTACGCACGGGGAAATATAATTGGAGAGTCACATGGTAAAGGGTATAAACACAGGAAGGGATAAGAAATGGGGCCAATGATGCATCTACCATAGTGTGGTCAGGAAAGAGAATATTGATCTATTGATCTAATTGATAAGACAATCTAAAGGGGTAAAGGTCTAAACTGTAGAGATATCTGGGAGAAATATTCCAAAGGCACAGGTCATGAGGCAGTATTGAAGAAATGAGGGAAGAGTGATAGAAATGAGGTCCTAGAAGTAGTGGTGGGGGTAAGTTGGGACACAGGTCTCCTAGGGACTTTTAGGCCATTGGAAGAACTTTGATTTTATGCTAATTAAAGTGAGAAGCCAATTAAAGATTACAAGAGAAGAAGAACATAACTTGATATTTAAAGGGTTTTCTACCACAGACAAAATGTTGGGCAAGCTACTGGTTGTTATTAAAAATTACTAAGAGTCACAGGCAAGTACACACTTGTAGACAATGAGAGGAATTGATAAATTCTACATGCAGGATCATATATACAAAGCTATTTATCCAGTACCTTAGAGGAAATTTAATGACTATTCAAGGTAAGGTGATTTAGAATTTGCTTATGTTGAATTTAGAAAAGAGCTCAGCTAAGCAGAGACTTCACTGTAAGCTATGGCCTTGGATGTGTTATTGCTGGGCTCATTGAGCACAGATGTCCTTTCATTTATGTGGTATATGCATTTCTAAAAAATTTTATGGGATTTTGAATTTTAAAGTGAAGTAATTTCCCCATTGCTTTAATTTAAAATCAATAACCCCATGCAAAAATGAAGTTGAAGTCCCATTCCCCAAAAGAAAAACATTGCCTTAAACAATAATTGTATTGAGCTGGGCATGGTGGCTCCTGTCTGTAGTCCCAGCATGTTGGGAGGCTGAAGCAGGAGGATTGCTTGATCCCAAGAGTTCAAGACCAGCCTGGGCAACATAGCAAGACTTTGTCTCTACAAAAAATTTTTAAAAATTAGCTGGGCATGGTGGTGCACGGGAGAGTGAGGTGGGCAGATCACTGAACCTAAGAGTTTGATTCTGCAGTGAGCTATGAT
This sequence comes from Tarsius wallacei, assembly GCA_963574415.1. NCBI lineage: Eukaryota > Metazoa > Chordata > Mammalia > Primates > Tarsiidae > Tarsius > Tarsius wallacei. The sequence continues at coordinate 7,377 of CAUYQG010235951.1, read as the reverse complement.
TGTGCCACTGCTCTCCAGCCTGGGTGACAGAGTGAGACCCTATCTCTAAAATAACAAACACAAAAAAAATCTACAACTGAATAAAGTCACAGCAAATAAAGTATTACCCTGCCAAAAGCACTATCCTCCACATATATAAACATAATCAAATAGATGATATAAAAGAAAAGAAGACCACATTTGCAGTAGCAAAAATGTATAATAAAAATACAAAATATCTAGGCTAAATTTTAACAAGAAATGTGCACATCACTAAGAGACAATTTATAAAACAACCCTAAAGGACAAAAAAGGTAAACTGAAACTAGTGAAAAAATGCATCATGTTCTTAAATAGGAAAGACCAACATTATAAATAGACCACTTTTCCCTCAGATAATTACATCACTGAAAAACATCAGTTTCTTTTTTTTTTTTTTTCTTTCTGAAACTAGACAAATTAACAATAAAGTTCGCTTTTAAAAAATAGCAATCATATTGAAAATTAAGGAGGGGGGAATGGCTAGTCCTATCAGTTATTAAAATTCACTAAAGTCTTATAACATTGTGGAATTTGCTGTTTACAAGGACACAGAGGCTAATGAAACAAAATTTAGAAATCAACTTGTTTTCATACACATGTATCCATAGAAAATGTAATATAATGAAGGTGCTATCTCAGGTCTGAGGGGGAAAGAACTTTTTAGTAAGTGGAACTGAGATAACTGGATAGCTATATGGGGAAAAAAGATTTAAAAAATTAGATCTATTTTTGCACCATACATGAGAATAAATTTCAAAAGGATCAAAATTGTTTTAAAAATTTTAACATTTTGGTACTAGAAGTTAACATGGGCAAATTCATAGTCTAGGAGTAAAGAAACTTGCTGAACTATTGCTCAAAGTCCAGAAGTAATACAGTACAGATGAATATATATGAAGGCATAAAATGAATAGATATTTTGTGCGACAAAAGACACCATAAGAAAATAACAATAAATGAGAAAAGTGGCTAAAGTGTTAATACTCCCTAATATATAAAGAGCTCCTAAAAGAGAGAAGAAAAAGACTACTACCCCTACCTTCAATGGGATAGGAAATTGAACAGAGATCAAGCAGAAAAATAGGGCAAAGGTTCTTAACTCTAAGAAAAGTCATTCAACCTCACTGATAGGAGAAATGCAATGAAACTACAATGAAATATAATTTCTCACTTACTAGACTGTAAAAAATCCAAAAGGTTGAAATCATACTCTGTTGTCAAATTAATAAAGCATCAGACATTTGTATGTATTTCTTCTAGAGTGGCAAAATGTACAGCTCCCAAGGAAAAGAGGTTAATAATATCTAGCCAAATTACAAATGCATATATACTGTGACCCAGTGATAACTTTAGAAATCTACCTCAAAGACCCGTTCGCAAAAAAAAAAAAAAAAAAAAAGAAAAAAAAATGGAAAAAGCACAAGACCATTCATTGCACTACTGTTTAGAAGAGCAAAAGTCTGAGAACAACTCAAATGTTCATAAATAAGGGACAGGTCGAATAGACCATGGTAAATTCATACAAAGCGTCACTTACAATGATAAAAAGAAATGAATAATATTTCTGTGGGTCATTATGTACTATCACAGAAAAATTTACAAAAGTAACATGTTATAAAATTACATACAAAAAGTATAAGAAAGCAATGAGGAGATAAAATTGTATAGTGTGTCAACAATTACCTAAGAATGGAAGAGAAGATACTAATACGTATGCATATCTCTTTATGATAACAATTTATGGAGAAAACACAAAATTTTAAAAAGCAATTACCTTCAAATGAGGAGTAAGAGACAAAGATGATGAGTAGAGAGAGATAAACTTCTTTAGAATGCACTTTAGTTTGTATACTTGACTCTGATAGACATTTAAATTGCTGGTAAACATACTGTAATACTATAATTTTTAGAACTGAATTTGAAGAATTCATGCTGAAAGTCATTTCCAAGTTCAGAAATTCCAATTCAATTTTTGCAACATAACATCATTTTCTAAAGCTAGTAATGCATAATAGATATTTTGGCATGTGTGAAATATGCATGGACTGTATTTTTCACTGTGATAGGAGCTCTAGTGTACAACAGAGAAAGAGATGGAGTCTGAAGGAGAATTTCTCAATTGAAAATCAGGTTATCTGCCAAACAAACAGAAAAAAACAGTTCTTTGGAAACAAAACCCCTAATAGTTAATAAATGTATCCAGAAATAAAAATACAGTTGTGTTATTCCTTTGATGGCTATGATCTTGTTTATATAATCAAATACAAATATCCCATTATACCTCTTAGTTTGTTTTTGCACTGGACTATTAATCTGTTTTGACACAAAATTTGACTTGTTTTTCTCCCTAGCACTTATCACCATCTGATATTATATTATAAACTAATTTCTCTCTTTCATATGTCTCTCTCTCTCTCCCTCTCTCTCTCTCTCTCTCTCTCACTCTTTCTGCTATCTCTTCTCTCTCTCTCCCTCTCTCTCTCTCTCTCTCTCTCTCTCCCCACTGCCCCACCTTTACTCCCTCTACAACATAAACTCCATTAAACCAGGGACTTTATCTTGTTTACTCTTTTTACTTAGTACTTGGTACCAGTGCCTAGCACATAAATGATGCCCAATAAATTTTTGTAAAATAAATTAATGTCTAAATATTATTTCTTTGTCACAGCTAAAAGTCTAGCTGAGATTTGGTATGTCACAATGTGTTTGGCCATGTATATAAACCCAGGTGTTTAGAATGGACAGCATCTCTTCTTGGCATTTAATGACATTATGCACAGATGTACATGAAATCATGACAGACGGCAGTGGCTGGCGAGAATAGTCTCTGAAGTCACTCATTCCATCTTCCCACAGAGCCTTGTTTATTCGCCCAGGATACAGAGACTTAGGATAGCACACATCTCATAAGATTATTCCAGGAAAAGCACCCAATACAGTATCTGGCACACAGTCAACTTCAGGAAAACATGTTGCTCATACTTGTAATTTGTGAAAGGGATTAAGAGAAGAGGGCTGAAGGCATCGGGAAGCCTCTCTAACACCTAACTACCTTAGACCCCATTATGTTATTTTCCACACAGGTGACCATTGTTAAGTTGTTGGAATAATTTCAGCATCAGTTTCTGAATCAGAAAAGTAGAATATAATAATTCCTACTCAACAACAACAAAAAAATCATTCCACCTAAGTGGAAGTGCTATGTTACCATATAACTGCTGTGTCCTCTGTTATCTACTCGCTCAATCCACTTAGTCAATTAAGTCAACTACTCAATCCATCAATCAATCAATCAATCAAGTAGGGCACATTTAGAATCACACACTAAGTGAAAGGCACTGAACTATTCACCATGTAGAATAATATAGCTATTCATGGCACTCCTCAGGGAAATACCAGACAAAGGATTCACAGATTTCTTCTGACTTTTGTTTAATATGAGGCTGCTGGCACCCAGATGTAAACTTAAGACATTTTTTCCCATTAAATAATATATCCTTAGGTTCAAAGTTCCTTTTCATTTTTTATTGTGTCCCAACAATTTTATTTCTTGCCTTTTCTAGTTCTGTTTATCAAAAAAAGTAGGAATCGAAAACCTATTACAGACCTGGTAAATAATAAAAACAGATTAAGTCTGCTTACATTGACCCAGGGAAAAGATGAGATATTCTCTTCTACCCATAATGCCATCCTCTTAACCAATCTGCAGCTTCAGGAATGAGGACTCAATTTTTCAAAATAAATCTGAAAAATAAATAAACCTGAAAATGAACAAAAGGTCTCCAGACCCAAGATAGCCTTTCTCTTTGTGTTTCATATGCCGCTTGAAATCAAAGCATGTTCTACTTGGGTGCAAAACCCACCTCACATCCAACGTTAGGCTGTTCTCCCAGGATCCCATTCCCACCTTCATTAATGTCTTTTCTTTCTGAATACATAATTTCCCCCACAAATTTTCTCAATAGATCCAAACTTTTCTTAACAATAGTACCATCCGCTTTGATCCAGCTCGTTGGTTCCCCTTCTCTTGTAGGCAGATCAAAGCAATATGGGGCCCTGTTTAATATGTGTATCTTTGCTGAGCTCAAATGCAGATGCACATATTAAAGAGGGTCCCCTTATTGCTTCGATCTACCCTTAAAATATTTAAATATACTTAAGATTGACATTTTGTAAGATAGTACAGTACAATGTGACAATCAATTAAATTTTTTAATAAAAACAAAGTACTCTAGAATGTGACTATCTAAATGATAATCTTTCATATGGATCATTTTGGAAAATATCCTATTTCTAGGAAAACTTGCTGTTTCAAAAACCAACCTTGAAATTGCCCTCAAAATACTTATAACACACATCTTTGAAAGCCCATCCCCATACTCTAAAATTTTTAAATGCAAAATAAAATTATATAAGTACAATACACAAACTTGATTTGAAATGACTTTTTAATATTTCAGAAAATTTATCCTCAAAGAATGAAAACTTGAACATTTGCAGCTATGTTAAAGATCATGTCAATAATTATAAGAAAATAGTCTGATATGAGATCTTCTGGAAGAATAATGGACATCATTGATAATCCTCTAGTCTCTAATCAGGAAGTTTAAAGACATATAACTATGTAAATCCTATTCAAGTATATCTCCTTAAAAATTAGTAGAATACCTGGCAGATTAAACACTTCTGAGAGTCTCCTTTTGGTATGCATTTACAATTAAGAGGTCATTTTTACATAGTTACAAAAAAGAGTAAATTATGTTTTTTTTTTTCTCCTAAGTTTGTTAAGCTTGATTAAGGAAATAAAAAGAAGTATTGTGGAGACACTAGGATTTTAGAACTTTTATGCCTAGAAAAATTTCAAAGATTCAAAATAAGATGATATCTGTCTCTTTAAGAATTTCAATATTTAAAAATAGGGTATTATCAAGAATGAGGTTGGAAGTATCAACTTGCTCCAGTCAAAATCTCACTGTCTGCCCAGACTCTTTCAAGAGAAATGAAAAGGGAACAAATAAAATTATAAGCTAAAATATCAATAATGTTAACCAATATTAGCAAATTAAGTTAAAAAAAAAATTACGCCGGCATGGTGGCTCACACCTGTAACCCCAGCACTTTAAGAGGTGGACGTGAGAAGATTGCCTGAGCCCAGGGGTTTGAGACTAGCCTGGGCAACATGGTGAGACCTCATCTCTACAATAAATCAAAATATTAGCTGGGCATGGTGGCCTGTGCCTGTAGTTCCAGCTACTTGGAAGACTGAGGCAAAAGCCTCGCCTGAGGTCAGAGTGAGACTCAGATTCAAAAAAAAAATTCTGGGGTATTTTTCCCACAAGATCTGGAAAGACAGAGAGATTGCAGAAGAGGTTTAGGTGATGAATTTTGTACTATATCAAATCTGTACAATCAATTCACTGAAAAAAGGAAACATTCTATGAAGATGGGAAGGATCCAGAGTGGAAAACAGCATTAAATTATATGTTTTACTTTCATTTTCTCTATTAGAAAGAGTACACAGAACAAACCAAAGCTATGGCAAAATTATATTGGTAGAGCTCTCTGAATCTGCAAATGAATGCGGATGATGCCTAGGATATATAATCCAAGGTAAAGGACATAAATTCTACCCACAAAAAACCTACATGTAAGTTAATTCTAGGGTTACCATAGATGTTTGTTTGAATCTGACATTAAAAGTAATAGGAAAAAATTAAAATTTTTGTAATATAATAATTAAATCCCTTTATATTTCTTTACATCTTTTTTCAGTCTCTTAATGTTGCTTTATATATTGGTATTTAGACAATTTTAAGTCATTGTTTTAACTAAAGATGCTTAAAGGAAAAATGATCAATTGATTGTTTGGCAACAGGGCATTGAGTTCTGAGATACTCTGCTCCAAATGTCAAGAACCCAATGATTCATTGGATTAATACCATTTTCCTGGCAATCAGTAGCTACAGAAAGGAATACAATATTGCTATATTCCTCAGTGCTAGTCCACAATGTCAACAGAACCAGTGCCTTACAGCCAGTCAACACATTTATTAAATATCTTCTGCTTGCAAAAGAAAAACTGCACAAAATGAGAGATAAGAAAGAGCTTGGCAAGTACTGAGAACTAAAAGCTGTTCAGTATTCATGGAGAGTATCCAGAGATGTAACTGGAAGTGTTTGTCCTGAAGGACCTTACATGTCAGGAGGTTCAACCTGATTCTGTAGCTTATAGGAAGCCACAATGGCATAGTCTAATTTCCATTTTAGAAATCTCACTTTGGTCACAGAGTGTAGGGTGAATGTGTAGAGAGAGCGATAGATCAGTTAGGCACTTATTGTTTAACTCTATGTGAGCGATGAATGCATGAACTTGAAGAGTGATACCAAAATAGGAAATTTAAAAGGTAGAATCAGCAGTCACATGGTGACTGAATGTGAGGGTGAAAGGCATGATAGCAGTCTATGATTTTATTTAACAAATATCTACATCATGTTTATATGAGCTGAGGACTCTTGTAAGTGCTTTATTAAAAACTCATTTACTATCTATAAAAGCCCAATGGAGTAGGCATTACTGGAAACCCAATTTTATAAATGAAAAACTCATGCCATCAGCAAGGCCTATGGTCACACCACTTGCCTGTGATTAAAACAGGATTCTGTCAGGAAAGGAGATACTAGAATTTATGCTTCTAACCATTACATTATGCTGCCTATCTAAAAGGCTGAGGAAGTAAGGAAGGCTGTCAGGTTTCTGCCCTGGGAAACTCGGGGAATGGTGATACCATTAAGAGAACTATGCTTTGTGAGGAAGGTAGAGAATACTTTGGGCAAGGTTCATTTCCAGTGTCTGTGAGTTATGCAAGCAGAAAAACTCATATGTATTAGGATCTGCAGCTTTAGATAAAAATCTGAACTAGAGACACAGATTAGGTCTGTCAACATATAGGTTAAAATCAAGACAAGAATGATTTGAGATGACTTTAGAAGTGCATGCTGAGAAGGTTAATAGAATGCAGAAAAACATCAACATTTAAGATGCAGGTGAAAGAACTTAGGCGCCAGTAACAACTCCACACCCGTTAGTGACCAAGAGATTTATTAAAGTGGCCACTACAGAAAGGGTCTGTAGCCGGAGGGAGCTAGAGTGGGAGAGAGAGAGGGAGAGAGAGAGAGAGAGAGAGGGAGAGAGAGGGAGACAGAGGGAGACAGAGGGAGACAGAGAGGCAGAGAGATCAGTCACTCCATATGGGTCTAGAAAGAGGTGGACTCTCTCCTGGAGTCTGCAGAAGGAACGCAAACCTGCTGACACCTTGATCTTAGGCTTCTGACCTGCCCGACGTCACATGAATAAGC
>CAUYQG010235943.1:0-10521 GCA_963574415.1 Tarsius wallacei | reverse complement strand
TTTTTTTTTTTTTTTTGAGTTGGAGTCTCACTCTGTCGCCCAGACTGGAGTGCAGTGGCCGCTCCCGGCCACCACAGCCTCGACCTGGGCTCCGGCGATACTTCCGCCTCAGCCTTCCAAGTAGCTGGAACTACAGGCGCGCGCTACCACGCCCGGCTAATTTTTTTATTTATTGTAGAGATGAGGTCTCGCTTGCCCAGGCAGGTCTCGAACCCACGGGCTCAGGCAATCCACTCACCTCAGCCTCCCAAAGGTGCGAGATTACAGGCTGAGCCACCGAGCCCGGCTCTTTCTATGTTTTTTATAGATTGGGTTAATTCCATGTTCTGGTTTTCAAGTTCTGAGATTCTTTCTTCAGCTAGATTAATTCTGCTTTCCATGCTTTTCATCTTGTTATATATTTCCTGGATGACATTTTTTATTGCCAAAATCTCTGTTACAAGTTTTTTCAGTGTTGCATCTTGTCTTTCTTGAGTCTTATTCACTCTTTCCATCCATTCCCTAATCCCTGTCATATTCTGGGGCCAGTCATTGGTGACTTCCATTGTTTGGGCACCAAGGTCTGATTTTTCAGGAGTTTTGTCTTTGGTACACTTGAAATTGCCTGAGGCCTTCCCTTGGTCCCTCATTTGTGACAGATTTCTTGTTTTTTTCTTTAGTTCTGTTATTCAGTATCACCGCTATTCTTATCTGCCAGTCTATAGATCAACACCAGGAGGAAGAAGATGAACTGCGATCTATTTCTTACCCTTTATAGAGATGCCCAAGAAGGAGAAAAGACAGGAGACTGTGTATAATATTCTTGTGACTATGTTAATAACCAACCTAATAAATGGTATTTTATAGGAGTGGAGTTCTTATCTGTGGAACGACTCTGGTTTGAAATGCTTATGTTTCAAAAACCAACATCTACGGATTTATGGGACACAGTTTACCAGAAAATGTCTAATACATAACTTTCTGTATGTATTCTAATCTGAAATGTCCCCTCCTGTGAGAGAAATCTGTAGTACTTCACTTGGAGAGCTCATCCATTGCTCTGAGCCAGAGGGTGCAACTGGTGTAAGAAGTAAGCACTTGGAGTACTGCATTTGGAACACCAGACATCTGTTTACTGTGCCCATGCATCTTAGTCACCTATACTCTTGAAATTATTAGTGAAGTCCAGGCACGGTATCTTGCGTCTGTAATCCCAGCACTTTGGAGGGCTGAGGCAGGAGGATTTTTTTGAGCCCAGAAGTTTGAGACAAGCTTAGGCAGCATAGCAAGACCTTGTTGCTACAAAAATAAAAAAAAAAATAAGGTAAGACTCTTGATTCATGTGAATGACTTTACAACCTGATACTTTGGGTTAGTTCATTTACGATGCAGGAGAATGAGGAGATTTGCTCTGTTTCAAAGTTCTTTTTTAGCGACACCCACTGAAATGGTAACATCAGTATCTATTTCCTGAGGATAATTGTTCTTTATGTCCTGTAGTGGAGAAGCTTGGCTTGTGCACAGTATTTGTTTTTTGGCGGGGAGAGGCAGAGGTGACCAAATTATTGACTGAACATTACCTGAAAAATTCTCTTCAATTGTGAAGAGAACATCAACTTTTTTGGATTTCCTCTTTTGAATTCTCCAGAACTCTCCTCTTACCACTGCCACCAAGATTTTTGTTACTGTTTTACAGTGTTATGGCCCCTGTGTTTGTGAGCTATAGGTAGATGGCAAATAGTGGTAGCAATGTTGAATTTTCTTTAGCAGAATCAACACAGTCTATTATTTATATTGTTCTTGAAAGAACAACACTTTTTCTAGTCATGAGCTAAACATTAGCATGAAAGTCAGATAAAGGTCCCATTCTGCTTCTAATTACCTTTTTGAATGTGAACATGTAATTTGTTTTTTGGTCTTCACTCTCTTCAAAAATAAAGTTAAATATTTTCCTTTTGTGGTAAAAGTCCTCGAACTATTTGTATTTGTGCTTGGGTAGACTTGCATGTGTGTATGTGAGAGAGATAGATTATAACATCTTGTTGATCTTGGTTTCATAATATCAGGCAGTAAATGTAATAACCAAATACTTTGTAATTAATTTTTGGATAGTAGCACAGAATTCTTTATGAGTATTTGAGTTCAAATATTCAATATACACTTAGTAAGATAACAATAATTCCATTAGACTGATTGGCAGAAAGATTTCTGGAACTCAGTCTACAACTAAACCAAATTCATATTACCTATATCAATCTTCATGACTGTTTTAAAATTAAATTATAGCTTTAGACTAAGTCATCCCATATTTCGATATCTTTTTGTTTAATGGGAAATAAACTTTTTAAAGCTGGGGAAGGCTTGTAGCTGATATATGAAACTCTGCCCAAGGTCAGAAAAAAAAAATCAATTAATTGGTTTTTATAAAGGTGCATAATTGAACCAAAGTAAGTTAAAAAATAAATAAATTCACCATTTTAAACTCTAGTCTTTATCTTATACCCTTCTTTTTTCTCAGTGTGTAGCTAAAAGAAATGTCTTTAGAATTTGTAAATGTGACAACAATTAAAGATTATAATTTTAAAATTCTCTAACTTTAAGAAAAAAAAATTCTTCCAAGTGTTACTTAATATCATATCAGCTGTTTAAAGTTTATATTTTAATTGACTTTGACAATCATTTATTGAGTACTTCTAGGGACTGACCTTGATAATAGAGATAGATCAGTGTAACAGAACAGAGTATCCCTGCCCTCATGAAGCTTGCATTCTAGTGGGTAAGAAAGAAAATAAATAACTTCAATATGCAATTTATAAGATATATTTGAAATAGATAAATGATAAAGTGATAAAAGAAAGATGTTGTCTTTGTCAAGTCAGCAGCTATAATAAAACCCATAGACTCGGTGGCTTATAAACAACAGAAATGTATTTCTCACTGTTCTGGAGGTCACAAAATCCAAGAACAAGGTACCAGCAGATTTGGTGTCTAATGAGGGCCTGTTTTCTGATTCTGTCTATGTCCTTTCATGTGGTAGAAAGGGACAGGGCAGCTCTCTGGGGACTCTTTTATAAGGGCACTAACCCCCTTCATGAGGGTTCTGACCTCATGACCTAATCTCCACTCAAATGCTTCATATTCTAATCACCACATTGGTGATTAGGTTTCAACATATGAATTTTGGGTGGATGCTAATATTCAGGCCATAGCAGGAGGCTTTGGAGTTCTGGGAGTCAGAATTTATTGGAATTTTAAAAAGAGTGATCAGGTCAGAATTAAGAAGGTAAAATTTGAGCAAAGGAGGTAAGGGCATGAGTCTTGTAACTGAGGAAGAGCAAAAGGAATGGCCAGTGAAAAGCCCTTGGAAGCAGAAGGATATCTTGAGTGTTTGAGACTCAGCCAGGAGGCAAGTATAGATAAGAGCGGAATAAGAAAAAAGAAGAATAGTATACGATCAGAGAAGTAATGGTTTATGTGTGTGTGTGCGCATGTACACCTGTATACATACAGAACATGTGAGACTTCAGGGACAATTATAAAACTATGACTTACTCTATGTGAGCTGGGAAGCCACTGGAGGGGCTCCCAGAGGTATAATATAATGTGACTTAAGTAAATTTGAAATATTCACTATTGGAGTAGGATAAGAACTTCATGGGTACATGCCTGAGACACAGATTAGCAAGACTCTAAGAATCATTTTGGTTGCAGCTGGGAGATAAAAGAAGAGGGGTCCTTTTGGAAGCTGTTGAAATCATCCAGGCAGAGTGGGTGGTGTCTGGGAGGAGGGTGGGGGTGACAGAGGTGGTGAGGTGTGGTTGAGTTCTATATTTATCGCAAAGGTGAGTCAACAGAATTTGCTGGAAGATTGAACCTGGGGTATTGGAAAAAGAGAGAAGTTAGAGGTAATGCCAAGGTTTTTACTTCGTGTCTGGAAGGATGGAATTGCCAATAACTGAGATGGGGATGATTCTAGAAGAAGATAATTGTGAGGCTCAGTTCTGTGTCCTAAATTTAAGATGTCTGTCAGACATTCAAAGGGAGATATCAAGTTGGTAGTTGAATACATAACTCTGAAATTCATAGAGTTCTAGGTTGAAGATATAAATTTGGAATCCTTAGAGAAGAAACAGTATTTGAAGCCATGAGCTTGGATAGGATCAACGAGGGAAACAAGTGGAGAAGAGAGGAAGTCTAGGAAAGATTTCTGGGAAACTTCCATGTTGTAAAGTTGAGAATATGAGAAAGGACTAGCAGAAGACACTGAAAAGGGGCACCCATTGGGTAGGGGGGCAACCCAGTTAGTGTGGTGTCCTGGAAGGCAAGTGAAGAAAGTATTTCATGGAGGAGAGTGATTAACTGGCCCAGAATGTTGACTGTTTTGTAGTATGATCTATTGAGATTCTATCTTGAGCATCTAGAAATTTCCAGTATTTGTCATTTAACATACTAAAAAGGGGGAAATTACCATAACAACTATAACATTAACATGATTTCAAATCAAGCATTTATCTTCTAAGAAGGGAGTAAGCTTTTTATTTCTTTATTATCCTTTGGAAGAAATATTAAACTCACATCAGTTCGTATCTTTTTTTTTTTTGAGTTGGAATCTCACTCTGTTGCCCAGGTTGGAGTGCAGTGGCACTCTCACAGTCCCCGCAGCCTCGACCTGCTGGGGGCTCAGGTGATCCTTCGACCTCAGCCTTCAAAGTAGCTGGAACCACAAACATGTGCCACCATGCCTGGCTAATTTTTTGATTTGTTGTAGAGACGAGGTCTTGTCAAGTTGTCCAGGCTGGTCTCAAATGCGTAGGCTCAGGCAATCCTCTCGCCTCCACCTCCCAAAGTGCTGGGATTACAGTGAGCCACTGTGCCCAGCAGTTTGTATCTTTACATGATGGATAATATATATGTGTGTGCATACATATAGCTGTATGTATATATATGTACATTTACATAATTTATAACAAATATAGATTTGACTTGGGTGAAAATGCGATATGAAAAGTTGAATAATTAATGATGAGCATATCTTTTAAAATTTGACAAAAATACAAGTGATTTCTCTCCATCTACTTGCTAATGTAGGAAATGCCTGCTACCTCTACATATCTATTCATGTACTTCTGGTTCTCTGAAGTTATTTTTTATACCTTGTTTTACATTAAAAAGAATGATTCATTTGCAAGTGTGTAAAATCCATGAAGAAAATGGGACACCGTGCTAGATGATCTCTATAGCCTCACCCAGTTCAAAGGTTCTAAGAATAATGCTTATACCTCTGGCCTGTATTAAGCCAAGTTGGATGGGGTGGAGAGTTAGTGGCCCTTCAAATAAGCTGAATTAACCCCACTGCCATTTCTCTTGGGGAAAAGGCAGCTCAGCTTTTTAGAGCATATAGGTCATCAGCAAAAGTTAGATTATAAAAGTCTTCAAGTCACAATCATTCCATACAGTAATAGAATTGAATTTGATTTAGGCTTAAGAGTGAGGGAAATGAATTTTTAGTTAAGAGCCATGAAAATCAGCACTATTTCACATAGTTTAAATAGACTGCTATTCTGAGTTCAATATAGGCATTCATTCAGTTCAGTTTCCGTGAGTTCAGAGGTAATAAAAAGATACACATTTTTCTGCAAATTCAATCAATTTTGGAAGGGCCTATAATTTTTAAAGCTATTTTTTGTTTAAATTGCATACCTACTAATTTCTCACTGCCAATTTCGAAGAGAAATATGACAACCCAAATCTTTCCATATCTGTTTTAATGCTCCACAGAACAAGCATGAGATGACATGATGCTAGAGTGGTCTTTTCACTTTTTATCCTTTTCTAATGTTTCAAAGAGATTTTAAAATTAGGCAGAATCTTCTGAGAGTGTTGGATCAGAAGCCTTCTCCTCAACAATGACTCCTTTGTTATTAGTATGTTGTAAACTGAACTCATTTGAGAATGTTCCAGAAGCTTGTCTCATTTAAAAAAAAATTTCTTCACAGTTGAAACTAGTAATGGTTTCAGTTTATCAAACTGAGAATGAAAGTTGATTTTATGGTTAAAATGTAGTAGAGCAGATTTGAAATATTCACAGTTGGAGTAGAATAGGAACTTCACAAGTATATATTTGAGACACTGAGTAGCAAAACTCGATTAGTTAGTATCCGAGATTCCAGAAAAGAATCCATAGGCTTATTTTCTACCCAAGTTTTGGGGAGCAAGATATTTACTCCGCACATGACTAGATGACCACAAGGTAAAGTACCTGATTAATAAGATAAAAAATTATTCAGGTGTGTGAATTAAGCTGCAGGGGTTGAACTACAAAATGTTCCTTAAACATAAGTTTCTCTGATATGCTGCAGTGATTTGAGCACTAAGACTGCACAAGTTCTCTTTTTTTCTGGTTTCACAATCTCGACTCTTTCAACTTAGACAGGAAACTATTTTGTGGTTGGGTTTTGGTGTACGGGTTCTTGTTGAAAAATATGTTGGTAAATGCTCAATTGCTTGTTTTTGGAGTCTGGGATTTCTTCTGGGGAACTCCTCCTGGTGAAAGGAGCCCCAGGGCCTGGATGATTACACTCCCTAGCAGGGGAGGCAGAAGATGTTTGGGTTGGAGTGCTGGAATCTAAAAGCTCCTTCCTCATGGGCTGCTGTGATACATAAAAACAGATGTTGGTTGGCCTCCCCTGATGCCCCCAGGGAAGCAAACACTTTCAGTTCATTCCTGATTTTTCTCCTCATGACCCTGTGACTGGAGCTCAGCAGTGCCCAGAGCAGAGGCACGCTCCATAGCATCAGGGCTGTGCCTGACCAGGCAGGTGAAAACTGACAGGACATCTTTCACCTGGCCTGTGGCTTTCAAGCCCAACCCATTCTAAGAGGAGCTGACAGTACTGGATATGAGGGAGGGTCTGAGTGAGAGCCGTGTCCCCACTTTCACAGTCCCCACATACAAGCGGGAACCCCCCAAAGCCCAGAATTTATTTATAAAAAGTTGTGTATTTGCTCTTACATGTTTAAACTTCATTCACCTTCAAAGGACTCTCCGTTTGATGCAATACGCCTATTGAGATGCAAGATTTGTGGAAGACACGTCCCAAGTTGTGGCAAACAGGTGAGTGGTTCTTCCACCATGACAACGAACCTGCCCACGATTTGATGAGCGCTCCGTAGTTTTTGGCCAAAAACAGTACGTCCCCCGGGCTCCACCCTCCCCATTCACCCAATCTTGCCCTGAGCAACTTTTTCCCCATTTCCCTGGATGAAAAAAATCTTCAAAGGGAAATGTGTTGCCGATGTGGAAGAGGTGAGGTGAAACAAACAAAACGGCAGAAGTACCAAAAGGCATCAAAATTGACGAGTTCAAAAACTATTTTGAGCAGTGGAAAGAGCGTCACAATAGGTGTATTGCAACATACAGAGAGTACTTTAAAGGTGACTGAAGTTTCAACATGTAAGAATAAATACACAATTTTGAATAAATAAATTCAGTTTTTTTTTTGCGTTCCCCCTTGTACTTCCTCACAGTCTGGGAAAAAACTATTTAAAAATTGAAAACTTAGAAAAAGGGAATAGTACAAAGAAGCAATTAAAATATCTCTCAAATCCACCAATATTAGCCATTTGATGTATTTTTGTCTTTTTAAAATGTCTGTCCATAGATAATGCTCCTCCTCCCTCCTTCTCTCAGAAGCTGGCCTTGGCAGTTCCTTCACAGAAAACATGAGGACCAAGCCTTAGTCGTCCCACGTGAACCTGCATAGCCACCTATGTCTATGAGGACATCCCTTCCTCAGAGGAAGACTTAGGTCTCTTCTTTCTCAAGACAAATTCTTCTCCTGTATTCCTGGTGCCGACTTCTTTTGTCTTCCATACACTGCTCTGCAAATGTCTTTCTCATCTGGGCCCTCCGTTGCTGGTCAGAAACACAGAAAATCTCTCCCATCTTAAGAACAGCATCTTTTTAAAAAGAAAAAATCTAGTTCATTTTTGATGGGTAGCACGATTGATTCCATGTTTTGCTATTGTAAATAGTGTTGCAATAAAAATGTGTATGTACGAATCTTTTTTATAGGATGATTTGATTTCCTCTGGGTATATTCTCAGAAGGGGGATTACTAGGTCATATGGACAAAAACGTGGCACATATACATGATGGAATACTACACAGTCATAAAGAAGGAAAAAATTATGGATTTTGCAGCAACTTGGATGGATTTAGAGTCTATCATACTCAGTGATCTATCACAGAAACAAAAAGCTGAGTACTGCATGTTCTCATTCATAAGCAGACCCTGAACATTTATCTTAATACTATAAGAAAGGGATTGGCAGTAGTGGGTCACTTTTAGGGAAGGGAGAGGGGCCACATTACATCAATAAAGGTACCTGATCCCAAACCAGGCAAAGTGGGGACCAAAGAGAGGTCCAAACTTTATCTGTATGATGACCTCTTATCTACCTAATCCTGAATTGTACCCCACACCTTAAAAAAAAACAAGAACAGCATTTGTGGCTCACCTTCTGGCCTTCATACACATTTCATATCCTGAGTCTTCTAGCCCCCCCACAAAGGGCAATTATATTATGAAAATCTTGTTCTTCCAGAATAATTTTGTGTATTAGCAAGTGTATACATTCCTTTCCCTTCTCCCACTCTCTTAAATTACCCTTATTTTGAAAGAAAGCAATAAAAACATGCTAAGTCCACTCTTACACCTGTGACTTGGAGCCTGGTTCAAGTCAAATTCCTCTGTGGCCTATCTGCTTCCTTGCCTCTCAGATGGGTTCTGAGCAGTTCACTCCCTCCCCTCACCCTCTGCTTTGTTCCCCAAGGTCAAGCTCAAATCTCAGCCCTGTCCTGGGGTAAGGCGTGGCCATGGTTGTCCTCATTCAGGCATGGCTGCTCCACAGCACCTGTGTCTGGTGACTAGGGTGGTGGGCCTCTTCCTGATCTGCTATCCAGGTACCTAGTGCTCTGGGGTGAAGGGTCCACCCCTTGAATGTCACCCATCTGCGGTAGGAAGGGATGTTGGTCCTGAAGTTGGTGGAAGCAGAACCCATTAGTTGGCAGGTCAGATGTGCACATGGGGTGGGGGCCCTGGGCCCTGCGAGGTCCACACTCATCCAAAGAATATCTCCATGCCAGAAGGAAGGTGACATTGAATAGCAAATAAAACACACCAGAACAAGACAAGAGAGAGACTATGGGAGAAAAAAAGAACAAGCCACCTATTTTAGTATCTTTAGTGGCCCTTTCTTTTTGCTTTTTGAGCAAGGAACGTCACATTGTCCTTTTGTTCTTGACCTTGCAGATTATGAGGCCTGCCTTGACTTCACCTGTCGTCAATATGCAGTTACCAACCTCAGCAAGCTTCTCAACACAGCCATCAGCCAGCCTCATGTGTTTCTCTAGCCAGCTCCCTCCCCATTGTACACAGTGACTAAACATTTTCTGCCCATCCAAATGTATGCTTCTTCTGCCTCCACCTTCATCTCAGCAAATAGTGTTACCACTTTAAAGAAAAAGAAAACCATCACCAGATAAACAAACACCTCATGGTCTCAGCATGTGTGTCTCCTACTCTTTTTTTTCGTGAGTTGGAGTACCACTCTGTCACATGGGCTGGAGTGCAGTGGCACACTCCTGGCCACCGCAGCCTCGACCCATTAGGCTTAGGCAATTCTTCTGCCTCAGCCTCCCAAGTGCAGAAACTACAGGCACATGCCACCACACCTGGCTAATTTTTTGATGTATTGTAGAGAAATGTCTCACCAAGTTGACCAGGTTGGTCTCAAACCCGTGGGCTCAGGCAATCCTCTAGCCTCCGCCTTCCAAAGTGCTGTGATTACCAGAGTGAGCTACTATGCCCTCTCCCAACTCCTTCCTTTTGTTACATGGGTGGGATGTGCTTTTTCCTATCTAATGTTTGTTCCTGGCCCGCACCCTGAGTCTGATAATCCCTCTCTCTGAGAAACTAGCTCCTGACTGTGGACAGACAGGAGCTCTGGAGACATGGCCTAGGATTGGATCACAGTTTCATCTCTTATTACTAGTGTGACCTTGAGCAACTCGCTTAAATTCCAAGTGCTCAGTCTCTCTATCGGAAATATGGGATAATAATAATACTGAAATAGGGACTGAGCGCTTAATTCACAGACACCAACACCAAAAGTACAAGTTATAAAAAGGAGAGGGTTATGAGCCAAGAGCCGGGCCGGCGGCCACTTGCCTGCTGGACATAACAGTCCCACAGCAAGGGGTGCCCATTAGCTATAGGGGATTGCTTAAATGGGGCAAAACCACATTGGGACTTTCCAAGTGGGCCAAACCGCAACATCCTGGAGGCCTAGGTACTTTTCAAGCAATGCTAGCAGGGTTCACAGAAGCAAAAAAAAAGCTGTTAAACAGTTTAACCTAGCCAGCAGGTGCTGTTGTCAGTTTCCAGGAAGGGAACATTTTTAACTGTGCAAAGGCTGAGTACATGCTTAACTGTGCAAAGGCTGAGTACACGCTTAGCCTAATTTTTGACATTGTAGATG
>CAUYQG010235942.1:0-12290 GCA_963574415.1 Tarsius wallacei | reverse complement strand
CAGTTAGGGAGAGTTGCCCCGGCATGATGTGGAGGGTGGTTCAGATCTGGGCTGCCTACCAAATCCACCACTCAGTTCTGACCTGTGTCTATCTAGCACAGGGACAGAAACCCCTCCCAGTTTGATGTTGTCACCCTGGATCCCAAGCTGGGAAATGGACCTAGCTGGGTGAAACTGGTCTCACAACTCCAGCTGATCTCTTTCTGCTAAAGCCTGAGACTGCCAGGCAATGCAGGCCAGTGTAGCACTGGGCTATTCAGGCCAGGCTAGGTGGGAGCCGAGGGCTGCCCAGGGTGGGAGGGAGCAGGCAATGGTGGTGGTGGTGGCAGCCACTGCTTCAGTAGTTCTGTGCGTGGGAGGAGCTCCACAAGCCTGGCACCTGGGTGAAGGATGGGGCACAGCAGTTGCAGCGGTGCAGTGCAGTGCTTCAGGGGGAGTTACATGGGTCCAGGAACTGTGGGTCACCTCAGGAGGGAACAGTGGCAATGGCGGTGGTGGCAGCAATGGCGGCCATGGCTGAGGCCACAGCCGAGCAGTGTGAAAAGCATGCTGACAATGGTGAGAACTGCAGCCCCAGGGGGAGAGCGAGAGTCTTTACGGATGTTCTCTTTCGTAGAGGGTCTCACAGACCAAACTGCCCCATTGCCATCTGGAAGCAGAAGGATCACATAAGCCCAGCAGGTAGAGGCTGTGGAGTCCATGATTGAGTAACTGCACTTCAGCATGGGTGATCATTCCCGGCTTCAAGGTGTCCCAGCATCCTCCCTCCAATTGTCCCAGGACCAGCAGGTCACAGGATGACACAGGCTGAAATGAAGACATGTGAAGCTCTCAGAGGGCAGGACATCACAGCATGGATGACCTAGCTCTGTGTGCAAGCGTAATAGACCGAAATTTAACATTTAAACATTGAATATTATCTTTTAATATGCATATTAAAAATGCACTTTCACAATTTTAAATTTTCTCATATAATTTATTTAATTTTTAGCTACCACCTATAACCTGTAAGATTTCTGTGTTATGTGAAGAAAAGAACTGTCTTAACCATGAGATTTTATTGATTTAATGTCTTAATTTAAATTGGGAAATTATGACTACCAAAGAATAGTATGAGAGACGCAAAGGAATATACAAATGTAAAAGTCTATTGTATTCAAACTAGCCATAACGTATTTTGTTACAATAAAAGGTATTGCTCTTAATTTCATGGAATTAATGATTTTCAGATATCACTTAAGAGAATAAGCTGCTTGAAAACATACGTTTAAATTAAAGAATATAATTTCTTTCTTAATTCAATAAGTAGAATCAGGCTATGCTAATTGCTTTTATTTTACATTGAAAATAATAGTTTAATTAAGACAGTGCTTAATAAAACTTATAAATGAGTTTACAAGTATAAACCTACAGTATGGAATAGCATTTTCTCCCTTTATTTTGAAGTGTTTTATATAGGGTTATTAACCAACTCTGTGGAATAGAGAGATTTCCCAGGATATTGAACTTTTAGTGCTAACACTAGAAAGATCTCAGGAAAATCAAGAAGAATTAATCATTCTAGTTTCAGAACTTCTGAAAGCTAGGAAGTATATATTTTAGATTACAGTTCATGAATGAGTTTAAAGCAGTTGGCAAACAAGTGTGTTTCACAAGAAGTCATTTTTCTGTCATCCTTATGATATTCAGTAAAGAAAATCTTTGTATTCTAATTATTATTTCTTAGTACATTATTTGGCTTCTTTATTTTTTTTCTGCTATCACATCTTACTCTTCCTTTGATTGTAGCCTCTCATTTAAAACTATGTCTCATAATGATGAAATTACAACATAGTACATACTATTTCAATAAAGGATGGACTTCATGAGAAACATAGCTTAAGAAGAAGATCCAGGCTCGGTGGCTCAGCCTGTAATCCCGCGCCTTTGGGAGGCTGAGGTGAGTGGATTGCCTGAGCTCCTGGGTTCGAGACCCGCCTGGGCAAGCGAGACCTCATCTCTACAATAAATCAAAAACTAGCCGGGTGTGGTAGCGCGCGCCTGTGGTTCCGGCTACTTGGAAGGCTGAGGCGGAAGGATCACCGGAGCCCAGCAGGTCGAGGCTGTAGTGACCGGGAGCGGCCACTGCACTCCAGTCTGGGCGACAGAGTGAGACTCCAACTCAAAAAAAAAAAAAAAAAGAAGACGATCCATTGATGCTGAGTGTAACATACTATGTTGTATTTTCAACTACAGATGGCTAACAAAATGTCACAATTTAATGTATGGAAACTATAAGAAGAAATTTCAACAATAAAAAGTAATGTCTGTAGACATAGTTAAACGATAATTTAATATAATCCCTCCCAAAACCTGCAATATTTTATTAGCAAAATTAAGTCTAATCCTTCCTAAAACTGTTTGACAATCAGAAGTATTTGGCAATGTACAGTATTATGTTTTAAGTTTATATTTAGTTGACGACATGTTGTCACATCTGTTATATAATTAATTTTTATGTGTTAAATAAATAATTTTGAAATGCTTGTGCTAAATATGATGTTTTGCTTACTACATCTATTCTACCTTGTAATACATCTTGAACCTTTCATTTCTGTCTTTGAATTAACTCAAGTATTTATCTCTCACATGAATTAGTATGGCCTTCACATACTCAGTCTTATATTGTCAGTATTTTCTATTTCCAACCAATGCTTTACATTGCCACCAGAAGAGTCTATGTAAAATGTAAATAAAATTATGTTTCTCCCTTGCTTGAAGGCCCGTCATGACTCCAAATTTTTTTTTACTATAAAAATAAACTAGCCACAGTAAACAAGGTCCTTTATTACCTGATCCCTGTCAGTCGTGTCTGCTTCATTCCGCACTGCTCTCTCTGCCACATACTATATATGTTGCCTTACTGAAATTATCTCTTTACCATTCATGTATGCACTTTTACACTTCTATGATGGCCCTTCTTTTTAGCATGCTTTGCTCCCCTTTTTCACTTGTCCAACTCTTACTCACTTTTCAATATTTCTCTCTGAAACATTCACTATTATTGATGGAGGCAGTTATTCCCTTATTTGATTTCCCATAACACATTGCACAAACTTTTACTATATAACTTCCCACTTTTTATTATCTCTTTAGCTATCTTTCTCACTCTGTTACCAGTTTCTTAAGGTCAGAGACTAAGTCTCAAGATACTATAAACCCCTAATCCCCGTCATAGAGATTAGCTATTTAGCTAGCTAGCTAATATTAACGTATAAGGAGTAGCAATATATGTTTTAATTATCAAATAAACTAAATTGCCTATTCAGAGTAAACTGATAAATAAATTATAAACTGTTTACTTGTTAAAACAATACACTTATAAATACCTTCACCAATGGAGCACTTTAAAAATATTTTTAAAATTGACAGGGATTTTAAAATCTTCTATTGAAAATTGTTTTACTATTTATAAAAGAGCTGATGTTGTAATGCTGCTCTGCAACTTACTAACTGTGAGAACTTGGACAAGCTATTTAACCTCTCTGATCTTCACATTGCTATGAAATATGGAGATAAAAGACTATATACTTCACAGTATTTGTTATTTAAAAAAACTAAGACAAGTCATATTTAACTGAGTGTATTTCAGCAAGAAAAATATTCTGGAACCAGGCAGTATTCCAGAACAAAAATGGCTCAGAATGCCCCACCTCCAATATGGTGAGCTATATTTATAACCAGAAAACAGGAAATGACATACAAGAATTACTTGATTGGTGTGGTTTGGCATTTGCTTTATTTTGGAATTATTTGATAGATTTCAGCCTCAGACTGGATAAAGGTCTGGCTGCTGTGATTAGCAGAGACTCTATTGCTTGGTTAGAAGGGTATATTTATAGATATGGTTACAACATATTTATGCACCAAGCTAGGGTTCAGTTCACTATGTACAAAGACTTCCTTTAGTCAAACTTGATTTAACAATTCTACCCATTTGATCATCATGCCACCTGAAAGCGATTGATGAAAAGTATGGGCATTGGCAGTGACACTTTTTCCTGTAACCATCACAATGAATCTGCTTGATTCCGTTAAGAACTTAAAATTCCACAATGCCAAGTTAGTTAGATTACTCTTATGTTTTATGTTTTTGTTATTCCAACTGCATTGAGACCATTGATGTACAAAAGATGGTTACATTGGGTGTTTGAAATTTTTGAGTGAGTACAACACAATGTATATGCAAAGAAACTGAAATACACCTTTCAATAGGAGTCTCCATGAATCATATCAATTAAAATCAAACTATTCAAAGTTCAGGCATTAAAGATAGCTCAATAGTGCCTGAGTTCCATCAGTCATACTCCTTGTTTGGAGTATGATATAGATCAAGTGCCATAACATGCTGCAAAATAGCCTGACCTAAAGAGGTATTCAATTTTGTGGTTAATCTGTTGACACATATCACAATGACATGGCTATTCACTAAAAAGAAATGTAAAGATAAAAAAGCAGCCCTAGAACAGCCAAGTTTGATATCCATTTGTCAGATGTTGGCTTCTTTCTGAATTCCTGAGAGATTTGATTGGCTAGAAAGTCCAATTTTTTTTTCCAATTTATAAATTGGCTTTAAATTCCATATAATTGGAATTACATTCTTGTCAAAAGAAAGTCCCCAGAAATCTCACCTAAACCTTTCCTCAGTGGAAACCAATTTGTCCTCATTCATTTCTACATAGCATAGGTGCTGATTTTGGTTATTGATCTATCTAATCTCTGATTATAGGAAATATTATGAAGACCTTCAGGAAATACTATTTGGAAGGAAGAAGTGAGCCAGGAAAAATAACAAGATCCAAACCAGTGAAGTGGTAAAGCAGAATAAATGAATTATCTACATACTCAATGTAGACCTTCAGTAGCTGGAAAAGAGGGCCACATAGTGGTGTTTGTGCAAGGGTCAGTTATATCTACTTGCCCCTAAGTCATCATAGCTCCTGAACAAGGTTCAAAGGGAAACTCTTAAGTGGTCCCTTTATCATACACTACTGTAAGTGTGCATAACCATGCCTGTTGACAGGGATCCTACTGAATTTAATCTAGCAAAGTTATATAAGCAGTTGCTTGAACTCACATAGGTAAGTCCCAGGTCGCAAATATTTGATACCTGTAAAAACTGTATACCTTGTGCAGCATCATCCAGGCAGGACTTTTTAAAAATCTCTTATAATAATTAAGCTCTTGATTGGAAAGTTCAGAGTGCTTCTTCTAGTGAGCCTAGGAAAGCAATAAGTGGTGGTGTTTAATGTAACTTTGCATTCTTTCCTTGGCATTTCAAGGTGCCTTTCATTGAGAACATGAAGAGGTATTTTCATTAATGGAATGGTTTCCTGATTTTTTTAGGGGGGTGTCAGTCCACATACCCAATAATTATTTTGGTTTCTTGCTAGAGCATAAGCCTTTGCTAAAAAAAATAGACAAATTACTGGTCCATAGATTTTTCTGTGTGGAAAAGAAAAGGGTAAGAATGACAGAAAAAAGAATACAAGGATGAAAAAAATAGGATCTTCATAATGGCACGGGAAGTCCTGATTTGCGATGTTGGGAAAGCTGTCTTAAGACGTTACCCACTTCTGGGGAAGAATTTCTCTAGTAAGCTTTACCTTAAGTTTTCAACAGGTGTGTGTAATTTTAGGAGTCCAGAGTGACCCTCTTAAATTGCAAAATGTGGACCCAAGGTTTGAGGCTCGGAAGCTTTTCTGCAGTATGAGTGGTGAGAAAACTTTCTATGGTTCTTCTAATGAGGTTTATGGGCATTTTTTCTCTGATATCATTGCAGAACTCCCAGTCTTTCGGTTCTATATCATGAGAAGTCTGACTGTCATCAGTTGGTGGGTCACAAAAAGCTTCTTTTACCTGGTAAAAATACACTCTGACACATTGCATCTATAATGCCTTATAATTTGTCAAGTAAAATGAGTTCCCTGTCACTGGAAATTTCTTCAGGGATTCCCCATAAAAGCACATCTTCTAATAATTTTAGAGCTATTGTCCTAGCATCAGCGCTCCTACATGGAAACTATTTTGTCCAATCAGAAAACATACAAACTATTACAAATGCATTCAGTGACCCTACTGAAGGTAACTTAACAAAGTCTATCTATAAATCGTAATGATCAAATTGTCCATCGAGTGGTGAAAATAAATCAATGAAGTTCTTATTTTCTTGCCAAGGTTATGGATTTGGAAAACCAAACACTGATTAAAAACAACAAAACAAAACAAAAAACAAAAAAACCCAGCATTTTAGCAATTTTAAAAGTCACCTCACCAATTTTTTTTTTCATAATTTGGATAAATTTTTCCATTCCATAATAAGTTGTGGAATACAAGGCATTCAACAATAAAGACTGCAAAAATGTGAGAAGGACCAAGCAGCTGTCCTGGCCCCCATGTGTCCACACTTAGCATTGAATTTACATTTTTAAATTTATTCATTATTCATTAGCATGATGAGAATTCTTACATAGTCCAATGGTATGATTGATCTCTAGAAATATATTCATGTATTTTGATATAAATGCTCAATTTATCTGAAAAATTCATATTTCCTTCTAATCTTAGCTAGCTTGATCACATGCAAAGTCTCTTTCACAACATTCATATTCCCCAAACTTTCTGCCACTTTTATATTTATTCAGTTTTGTCCTTTACTTCCCTTCTTCCATTCTGAAATAATCCAGTCATTCTACTTTAGGACAAAACCTTCTCTCCTTTTTTCCTCAACAAAAAAAAGACATCCTCAAACCTTTAGCTTTTCCTTATCAAAGGTACATTTTATGTTTTTCGTACACTTGTATATAGACTTTTTCTTATATTTCTAGTTTTAATTACACAAGTTAAATTTCTTAATTCATTGTGATTTAATTTCCAGTGAACATCAGAAACAAGCAATTGTGAAGTTCCACATCAGAAATATGTGGACTGGCAAATCTAGGAATCACACATTCTAGAAGCATGTGCTTTCTTATAGTAAAATGTATCAATCAGAGCTAGTTAAGGCATGAGTCCTAATCAAAGGATTATAGAATGATTCCAATCCCTATCATATCAACTAGGCTTCTTTGTAATAAAAACAATTACAGCTGACACCATTACTAGACTCTGATTCTATTTAAAAAGGAGTTTCTAAGGAAACTGAAAAGCAAAAAAGACACAAGAAAAAATTGTTGCCTCAGACACCTATAGCTACAGAAAATAATAAACACGACCAACTTATAACCAGAAAAATATAAAATCTCATAATAATGACCTATTTTTCTCAGTTTCTATTACTCAATACACAATGTCTGACTTTTAACAAATAATGACAAGACATACTAGAAATTAAATAGCATTGAGGAGATAAAGGAACAGTAAAACAGAACAATATATGGCACAGATTTAAAGATTATCCAATAAGGAATTTAAAATAACTGTGATTAATATGCTTAGGGCTCTAGTGGAAAAAGCAGAAAACATTCAAGATAGAATATATATTAGCAGAGATAACTGAAACTCCATGAAAGAACCAAATGAAAATGCATAAATAAAAAACACTCTAACAAAAATGAAAAATGTTTTTACTGGACTAATTGGTAGATCAGACACTGCCAAGAAAAGAATCACTGAGTTTGAAGATATATGAATAGAAACTTCTGGGGGACTTCTGGAAAGATGACTGCAAAGTCAGTTGGACTATGCAACTCCCAGTGTGAGTGAGGCAGTGTGTGGAAAATTTTGAATACATGTCTGTTAGTCAGTGAGCATGTGAGTGGCTGACTGAGTGTGGACTTGGGAGCAAGTGGCTAGAACTTTCTTGGTGAAGTGTCTGGTGCTGCAGCGGCTCTTCTTAGACCTTAACGCTGCATGGTTTGAAGAAGCTGAGTGTCATTTTTTTTATTATAAAGATGTGGGGTACAATTCAGGGTTAGGTATACAAACGTTGATTATGCAGGTACCCTTGTTGATGAGGTATGCCCTTCCCTCCTCTAGCAGTTTCCCCCAACTGCCAATCCCATATCCCCTCCTCTGACAGTTTCCCACTACTGCCAAACCCTTTCTTATAGTATTATAATAATTGTTCAAGATCCGCTTATGAGTGAAAATATATGGCACTCTGTTCTTTGTTTCTGTGATAGATCACTAAGTATGATCAACTACAAATCCATTCAAGTTGCTGTGAAGTTCATACGTATGTCCTTTTTCGTGCCTTCATAATATTCCATTGTGTATATGTAGCACATTTTTTTCCCAGTCCAGTTTCGATGGGCAAAATGGTATGTTCCATGTTTTTGCTATTGTGAATACAGCTGAAACAAACATACGTGTGCAGGTATCTTTTTTTGTAGAATGATTTGAGTTCTTCCAGGTATATTCCCAATAGGGAAATTGCTGGGTCATATGGAAGGTCAACTTTGAGATCTTTAAGAAATCGCCACACTGTCTTCCAAGGAGGTTGCACTAGTTTGTATTCCCACCAGTAGTGTAGAAGCGTTCCTTTTTCTCTGCATCCTCACCAGCATCTGTTGTTGTTTGATTTATTAATGATTGTCATTCTTACTGGGGTTTGGTGGTATCTCAATGTGGTTTTGATTTGCATTTCTCTGATGATGAGTGAGGCTGAGCACTTTTTCAGGTGTCTGTTGGTTACTCCCATATATCTTCTTTTGAGAAGTGTCTATTCATGTCTTCTGCCCACTTTTTAATGGGGCTGTTTGTTTTTTACCTTTCAGCGTGTTTGAGTTCCTTGTAGATCATTGAATCATTCCTTGTAGGTCTTTGAATCATTTAGGGTTAATTTTTGTGTATGGTGGTAGGTAGGGATCCTGTTTCAATCTTCTGCATATGATCAGCCTGTTTTCCCAGAACCATTTACGGAATAGGTTCTCCCCTCCCCAGTGGCTGTTGTTGGAGGCTTTGTCAAAGATGAGTTGGGTGAGAAATTGAGGCTTTGCTTCAAGAATCTCTATCCTGTTCCACTGGTCTATATGCCTGTATTTTTACCAGTACCAGGCTGTTTTGATTACTGAAGCTTTATAATAAGGTTTGAAGTCTGGAAGTGTGATACCTTCTGCTTTGTTTCTTTTGCTAAGGATTGTTTTGAGTATTCGTGGTCATTTATGTTTCCATATGAATTTCTGTGTTGTCATCTCCAGGTCTGAGAAGAATGATGTTGGTAATTTAATGGATATTTCATTGAATCTGTAGACTGCCTTTGGTAGGATGGACATCTTAAAAATGTTGATTCTTCCTATCCATGAGCATGAAATATTTTTCCATTTGTTTGTGTCTTATCAGATTTCTTTGAGCAGTATTTTACAGTTCTCATTGCAAAGGTTTTCACTTCTCTGCTTAGGAAAATGCCGAGGTAATTCATTTTTTGGGTGGCTATTGTGAATGAGATAGATTGTACTTTTAAGTTGGGTCTCTGCCTGCTTGTTGTTGGCATATAGGAATGTAACTGTCTTTTGTACATTTATTTTGTACCCTGAGACTTTGTCAAAGTCCTTTATCAATGCAAGCACATTTTTGATGGATTCTCTTGGATTTTCACGGTATAGGATCATATCGTCAGCAAAGAGGGATAACTTGACTTCTTCTTTCCATATTTGGATACCCCTCATTTCCTTCTCTTGTCTAATTGCCCTAGCCAGGACTTCTAACACAATGTTGAGCATGAGGGGTAGGGTGGACAGCCTTGTCTTCTTATAGTTTTCAGGAAAAATATTTCTTGTTTCTGTCCATTTAGCAATATGTTAGCTGTGGGTTTATTGTAAATGACACTTACTATTTTGAGGTATGTACCTTGTATAATTAGGTGTTTGAGGGTTTTTATCAAGAAGTAATGCTGGATTTTATCACAAGCTTTTTCTGCATCTGATGAGATAATCATGTGGTTCTTGTTTTTACATCTGCTGATGTATTTAATTACATTTATGGTCTTCCGAATGTTGAACCAGCCCTGCATCCTGGGGATGAAGCCTACTTGGTCATGGTAGATGATTTTTGAGATGTGTTTTAGGGTTCGATTTGCTAGAATCTTGTTGATGATTTTTGCATCTATGTTCATAAGGAATATTGGCCTGTAGTTCTCTTTTTTTCTGCAACTTTACCCGGTTTGGGTATCAGTGTGATGTTAGCATCGTAAAATGATTTGGGGAGAAGTCTATCCTTCTCAATTGCCTGGAATACTTTCAGTAGGATTGCTAATACCTCCTCCTTGTACATTTTGTAGAATTCTGCTGGAAAGTCATCCAGTCCCGGGCTTTTTTTTTGTAGGTAGTTTTCATATGACAGAGTCAATTTTCTGGGTTGTTATTAGTCTATTTAGTGTTTCAATGTCTTCTTGTTTTAACTTGGGAAGGTTGTGTGATGTCAGAAAGTCCTCCATTTCATTTAAGTTACCAAGTTTGTATCAATATAGGTGTACATAGTAATCTATGATCGTCTTTTGTATTTCTTTGGGGTCAGTTGTGATTTGATCTTTTGTATTTCTGTTTGTGTTTATTTGGGCTTTTTCTCTCTTTTCTTGTTCGTTCTGGCTATGGCTCCACCAATCTTGTTAATTCTTTCAAAGAACTTGCTTTTTCTTTTGTTGATGCTTTCTATGATAGTTTTGTCTTCCACGTCCTGTATTTGGGCTTATATTTTGGTAATTTGGATTCTTCGGCTAATGTTGGGTTTTGGTGGTCTTCTCTTTCCAGCTCCCTTAGATGATTTGTTAGGCTCTCAACTTCTGATATTTCCATTTTCTTGATGTGTGCTCATAGAGATATAAATTCTCCTGTTAGAACAGATTTCATGGCATCCCAGCAGTTTCATAAGAAGTTTCTTCATTTTCATTTGTTTCCAGGAATCTTTCAATTTCTGCTTTGATTTTTGTGTTGACCCAGTAGTTGTTCAGCATAATGCTGTTTAGTGTCCATGTCTTTATGAGCTTTGGAGAAATGTTGTTGTTGGTTTTTATTTTTATTCCACTGTGGTCTGAGAATGTGCTTGGCAAGATTTCAACTTTATGGAATTTGTTTATGCTTGATTTAGGGCCAATGATGTGATCAATCTTGGATTATGTTCCATGTGGTGATGAGAAGAATGTATATTCTGTGGTTGTTGTATGGAATAATCTGTAGGTATCTATTAAGACCATTTGATCAAGTGTCAAGTTTAGGTTTTGGATCTTCTTGTTGATTTTTTGCCTTGTTGATCTATCTAGGGCTGTTAGTTAGATATTGAAGTCCCGT
This sequence comes from Tarsius wallacei, assembly GCA_963574415.1. Lineage (NCBI taxonomy): Eukaryota > Metazoa > Chordata > Mammalia > Primates > Tarsiidae > Tarsius > Tarsius wallacei. The sequence continues at coordinate 1,026 of CAUYQG010235942.1, read as the reverse complement.
GCTATAATAGTGTTAGAGTCAATATATTTTTTTAGTTTACTTAGTAGTTGCTTTATAAATGCTGGTGCTCCTCTGTTGGGTGCATATATATGTTCACAATTGATATTTCTTGTTGATGGATTGAAACTTTTATCATTATGCAGTGTCCTTTTGTATCTTTTTTAAATTTTTGATAACTTAAAGTTTGTTTTGTCTGATATTAAGATTGCAACTCTTGCCTTCTTTTGTGATCCATTTGCCTGGAAACTCATTTTCCATTCTTTAACATTGAGTCTGTGTGCCTCCCTTGTAGTGAGATGAGTCTCCTGGATGTAGCAAATCATTGGGTTATGGCTTCTTATCCAGTTTGCCATTCTGTGTATTTTCTTTCTTTTTTTTTTTTTTTGAGTTGGAGTCTCACTCTGTCACCCAGACTGGAGTGCAGTGGCCGCTCCCGGCCACCGCAGCCTCGACCTGCTGGGCTCCGGCGGTCCTTCCAAGTAGCTGGAACTACAGGCGTGCGCTACCATGCCCGGCTAATTTTTTGATTTTATTGTAGAGATGAGGTCTTGCTTGCCCAGGCGGGTCTCGAACCCGCGGGCTCAGGCAATCCACTCACCTCAGCCTCTCAAAGGCATGGGATTACAGGCTGAGCCACCGAGCCCGGCTTATTCTGTGTATTTTCAGTGGTGCATTTAGTCCATTCATTTTCAGGCTGATTATTGAAATGTGATTGTTTATCCCTGTCATGAGGTTCTTATAAAGTTTTTTCTTTGTTTGCTTGTTTCCTTTGGCTTTGGGGTTGTTGCATGTGTGTGTTTTCACATTTCTTGTATTGCATTCTCTGTTGATTCTGTGATGTGCAGTTCTCTTGGGAAATGTGTGATCATTCTTTATTTTTCTTTCTTCTGTGCTTAATACCTTTTTAAGTGTCTCCTGTAGAGCTGGTCTGGAAGCTGCATAATCTCTTAGGGATTGGATGTCTGGGAAGGATTTTAATTCTCCAACACTGATGACGCTGAGATTAACTGGATAGGAAATTCTTGG
>CAUYQG010235934.1:0-17712 GCA_963574415.1 Tarsius wallacei | reverse complement strand
ACAGTGCATATTTTAAGGGTTTATTCCAGATATAATGGTTTATTCCAGATTGTAATTCTGGCTCCACAATGGGAAACATCATAATTTGCCATATAAATAGTTTAGAAAAATGACAGAGAGACATTACCAATCTTTTTTTTTTGAGAGGCTGAATTCAGCTTCAGTAAATTTTTTTTGGAGATCCTTTCAACGTGTTGGCCCATTTCATGATGGGTGATTTACCAGCACACCTGCCCATACCATGCTGAATGTTCAGCAGTTTTTGACTCAAAATAGCATGACCCCCATGCCCCACCCTCCCCATTCACCCCATCTTGCCCGAACTTTTTTTTTTTTTTTTTTTTTTTTGCCTCCCTGATGAAAAAAGTCATCAAAGGGAAATGTTTTGCTCATGTGGAAGAAGTGAAACCAAAAAATGACAAAAGCACTAAAAGGCATCAAAATTATTGAGTTAAAAGACTGTTTTGAGCAGTGGAAAAAGCATCTCGCTAGATGTATTACATCAAATGAAGAGTACTTTGAAGATGACTAACGTTACAACATGTAAGAATAAATACACAATTTTTTATAAATAAATTCTGGGTCTTTTGGGTCCCCACTCATATATTAAACCCTTAAAATATACAGTGTATGGCATATTATTTAAAATATACTTTTCAAAAACATTTGTTAATCTTATTTAGGCATTTTTCCTCTGTGTTGATGAAAGAAATTGGTCTATAATTGTGATTATGTTGTCATTTTTGCCTTCATGGCTATGTTAGCTTTATTTTATAAATTTAATTTTATAAATCAGAAAGTGTTACATTTTTTTATTCTCTGGAGCAATTTTTAGAAACTTTTCCTTAATTTTTTAAATTAAAGACTTGAAATAACTCTCCAGTAAATTGTTCGAATCTGTCCTTTCAGAACATTGCATCCCAAGTCACTGGTGAGTGCTCCTCATCAATGTATTCTCTTGTCCATCCTTATATTCTGCATCCCCTTGTCTCACATCTTCAAGGTCCATTCCTAGATGTGTTCCTTGGCTCCTTCTAGCACCTGTTAGTCCTGGAACAGGGTATGGTAAAGTGCTACTGGATGCTGTTCAAAGCTGAAGCAAAACTGTAAACTATGGCTGTGGGTGAAATAAGAGCTGAGGCCCAGAGGACTCAAAGTGGTACCCAAAAGGCCTCCAGTAAACCATCCAAATACTATGACTAGAAGTCTCTTTTACAACTTTTAAAATGTCTTTAAAGATCAATAATATAACAGGTTTTCTATCTCCTGTTGAGTTCATTTTGGTAACTTTCTTGGTAACTTGAAAATCATTCCATTTCATCAAGATCTTAAAATCCACTAGCACAGTTTTTTCTCTCTTCCCTCTTTTTTTTTTTTTAACTAGACTTTAAGAGGTTATCTAATTTACCTTTTTAAAATTTTTGTGTTTTGGAATTTTTTTCTTTTTACAAAAACCAGCTTGGATTTAATTATTAATAATACTTTTCTGTCTTTCAATTAGTCGATTTCTACTTTCATCATGTGAATATCTTTAACAGCTTTACTTTGCTTTTATTTTACATTAATAAAACTTTCCTTCTTGAGATGAATACTTTATTTATTTTCATTATTCCTTTTTCAAAATAATAATAGCATTTTAGAATAGCTCTGAATAGAGCTTTGTCCTCTGCCAGAAGTTTTGAAATCTGGTGTTATTGTTGTCATTTTCAAAACAGTATTTAATAATAATTACGTGTTTTATTTCCTTTCTTACTCAAGAGTTATTTAGAAGACTATTACTTCATTTCTAGGTATTTGGATTCTACTGTTTAACATTTTTCTCACTAATTCTTTGTATTGTTAGATTATGGTCAAAGAGAGTTTACATTTAATAATTTATTGACATTTCTTTATGGCCTAATATATTATCTTAGTTTATAAGTATCCCATGGCCATTTTAAAAAAATATGAATTAGGTGTTTGTAGACTATAAATGTTGAAAATCCTATTGATTATCTAATTCCTTTATGTGTCCATTTGATTAAGCATGGCCCATGAAAGAAATGATGTTACCACTAAGATTACAGTTTTATCAATTTCTTTTTGCTTTTTAAGATCTTATTTGAATATTTAGCTGCGATTTTATGCAGAACATAAACATTCATGAGCCTATCTTCTTTATGATTTGTATCTTGTATTTATATGATATTCTATGTTTTGCTTGCATTTTTCTTTATTTGATATTAATATTGCCACCCCTTCTTTAGTTTTTGTTTTGTTATGTTTTCATTTATATATTATATTATGTGAAGCCTTTTAAAGAAGAGCTTTGTGGATCACTTTATTTTAGGCCTGCTTTTGTAAACACTATTCATGACCCAGATTTTTGTGGAGAAACTAGAAACCTCCTTATGTGTTTCAAGTGGAAAGGTATTTAATACAGGGAATTAGGTGCTTACAGAAGTGTTAGGGGAAGGCTGGCAGAATGAAGAGGTTAGCAGCTTCTATTGGACTATTAATTTCAAGTTTACAGCACCATATCTGAGGCCCATGAGTCAAGAAGCTATTGCTGCTGCTGCCGGCACAACTGCCTCATATCCCTTGAAGCTGGTGACCAGACACCGGAACACAGGTCTGACCACCATCAACAGTCCTGTCTGTCCAAACTTGTTTCCTAAGAACCAGCAGCAGAAAGTTGGCTCCCTTGAGTCCCCAAGCTAATTTGTACCTAGTACCCTCGTTTTGAAGTCTTTTGAAAAAGGTAAGTTTTAGTTTTACAACCTCTCTAAGTAGAAGGAAGATGGAATGGAAGTTAGGAGAGCCAATCCAGAGAATCCCTTTGAATTCTGAGAGCCCTCTGTTTCCAATGGAGAATGCAGCCTAGTGACATTTATGATGATAAATATGATAATAATATTGATCTGGCTTCTTTATTATTGTGCTTACATGCATTTCTACTTTTCCTTTTTTTAGTAATTTGCAAGTTTTATATCCCATTTTACTCTACTACTGATTATCTTTAGATTAAATATACATACATACATAAATATATATTTAGACTATATCTATCTTTAGGTTAAATATATACTTCCATATATTTGCACATATATGGTATATATGCCTTTTTCAAGGTCAAGCATAAATTAGGATCTATCAGTGCATGTACTAGACATATCAGTAAAAGATTCTTGATGGCAAATAAGAAATCCTCTGCCAAATAGAAAAGGATTTTAATGGAAGGATACATGGTGGGTCATAGAATGGGAGCCAGACTGGGGAAGTGGGCGGGTGACAGGAAGCTAGACCAAGATCAACCCAGGAGAGTCAACCTGTGTAGAGTCCTGCCGCTGCTGCCACTGCTACCACCACAGCCCTGGGTCATAGGCCTCTGCTCTTTCCTTCTCTTCCTCTAGAATTAGGCCATCCATCTAGACTCTAGTTGGTAGGGGTCTGGGGGGACAAGTGTTTGGCTTTTACAACTTCAGTCATGGAAGGTCAGCCTCACGTGTCACTGAAACTCCCATGAAGGCTGATTCCTTGAAACTAGGAAGGTGTCGGGGGCTGGTATCCCCCAAATTAAATTGTCCATTGTGCACACTTCTCACTGTAAAAAATGAGAGATTTAGTGCGTTTTCCCTTCTTCATTTTAATCTGATCAACAAGCTTCTGTGAATCAGAAGCTGTCATAAGCACAGATTATAGAAATCAAAAGACCAGTTTCTGTTTGCAAGGAATCCATAGTCTGGTAGGGTAGCATTAGATACTTAAAGGTACTGTTTTCATGTAATGACACACATGCTAGGATCGTGTATGTTCACAGCATGGGATTGGAGCAGGGGAAAGAGATGCTTAGCTCTGTCTGAGTGGGAAAGGACCAGAGTCTGATCTGCTCTCAAAAGATGAGTATTTTTCAGGTGTACAGGGAGTGAAAGACCCAAGGACTGGGTATGTGGGACCCCATGGTGCACAGAAAATATATGCACTTTGCTGTTACCAGAGCAAGTTTCACTAGTGCAGGCTGGGACCAGAGGAGCTGGGACTAGAGAGGTAAATGAGGCCACTTCACATTAGAGGTACCAAGGGAAGGTGACGCAGAACACAGATCGCCTTTACCCTCGCCAGGTTGGAGCGTAATGATTCTCTCCCGCTGAAATGTGTTGAGTCTTTGGACCCACAGAACTTCTAACCATACTGAAGCCTGGATAAAGAATGGGGGATGCAGAAAGATGGCAGAGCTATAAGAAGGGTGCCCATGGGACGGCTGTATCCCTGCCTTTGGCTCAGCAAAGATGAAACCATTTCCTATAGTCCAGAAGGCAGCAGAGAAGGTGGCTAGGTTTGAGTGGCCTTTAAGGGACCCCCCAAGGAATTTTCTGAGAGGAGGACCACCTGAGTCAGGGAACTTGCATGGGGGAAGCCTCCCTGCTCCAAGAAAGGACAACATTTGAATGTCTGTCCTTTTGAGGCCACTACGGGCCCATTCATGTTAGCCAAAGTGGCAACAGAGTGACCACAAAGGGGCTTTATAGAAAAACAATAAAACACTTTATGTCTATGCCTCCGGTGAACTGAGCCTTCTCAATAATGTTGGCATTTGCTGATGGTTAATTGAGAACGCCAAGGAGGGAGTTCATTACACAGCAATGGAACACTGCAATACTTCCTTAAAATTCTTAAAATCTCTTTCTTCTCCCAGCAGCTGCTCCAATCCTGCCCTCTCCCACCACCTCTTAAATCTTTTTCCTCCCTTATGTAAAGCAATCTACCACTGCCATCAGCTCATCCCTGCCTACCGGAACTTGTCGTGCCACAACCTGACCTCAGCAGGCTGAGTCACACCTGCATCATCCTCGCTGGGGCCCAGGTCTCACTTCTGACCTCAACCCCACTGTTAGCTCCATTAGGTTCTCAGGGCAGGGGCGGGGAGGGAGGTGAGGAGCCACCAAGGAGGCGCCTTTTGCTCCCTTCTGAATTTAGATTCCCCAAAGCAAGAAATCAGGCTTTCTGGGGAAATCTAAGTTTGCTCATAAATTTGACTGTTCATTGTTGCTCAGGTACCAGAGCCAACTGTTTCTGCCTTTCCAAACGGCACCCAGATGTGCCCCTGAATGAACTAGGGCAGAAGTCCTTAGGTCCTGACCACACATGCTATTCCCACCTTTTCTCCTTGGCGTGCAGTGGTGAGCTCTGAATTCCAGCACGTCTCTACTCCGCTGTAGAGCCTTTCTAAAGCTGACAGGCATTCTGCCACAGAGCTAGTCTTTGTGGCTTTGTGCCCACGGTAATTACCAGGGCTGGGTCATGCAAACCTCTTAACCTCCTCGACTTCCAGCCTGTAGGATCTGCCACCCCTGCAGAGTTTGGAGGTGTCTAACCACAGACCGGATGTGCATGGTCCCAGGTGGTCTGCTTGATCTCTGGCCTCCAGTGACCCTCTGCTCTCCAGGAGCCAGAAAGGGATCCAGAACATGTTCAGGCATGTCTGCACTGACCTCCTCATCCATGAAATTCCGTGTCTTCAGAAATTGTGTATTTATGCTGGTTGGTTCTGTGTAAGTACAGATTCCCAGCCTGGACTGCTGACAGACTTCCTTAGCCTCCCTCAGTCTAACTTTTGTCAGGCCACTTAAGTGTGGTTCGTCATTTTACACATCTGGGCCCTAAAACTCCAGACTCTCATGGTCCTATTCTGATTTTGGAATGGACTCCACCATTTCCCTCTTTTGGAAGGTGATTTTCCAAGGATCACACAACTTTTGTCAGATCAACCTCCTTTCCCTTGTGCCCTGAGCATCACAACGAGATGGTCATCTTGAAAGGTCATTCTTGTCACAGTTCTAGGTGGGTAACTTGCCTGAAGGATAGCTCAGGTTGAAAACCCAGACAAACGCACTGAATATGACTTGAGGTTAGGCCGAGATGGTGGCTCACGCCTATAATCCCAGTACTTTGAGAGGCTGAGGTGAGATGATTATTTGAGAACAGAAGTTCGAGACCAGCCTAGGCAACATAGTGAGACCCCCATCTCTATTAAAAATAAAAAAGATCAGGCTGCTTTGTCCACCATTGCCATGATATCACATCCAAATAAACACAATCCCACCTTAAAATTAAAAAATAATGTTGATAAGTAATGCAGGTCGTTACTAAAGATTTCTCTACTAAAGACTTGGAAGAGGGTCGCATAGCACATCCTACAAAAATATCTTCTAAAATCTTCTCTAAGCAATTCTTGTTATGCCCAGACTTCGATTTCTCATCAATTTCTTATGACGTGTGCTCTAAATCTAAATCTCTCCAATGTTTCCTCCTTTTCTCTGCCTCTCTGTCCATTTCTGTTTTTCTTTCTTCTGCTCCTTTCTCTTTCCCAATCTCCCCCTGTCTTGTTACTACATTCCCTTATTTTGTATCACATCTACTTCTCTGGTCAACAAACAAAACCATCTTCCTTGAGGCTCCTTCTCCTTGCAAGGACCAGAAGGGACAGTTTTTTTTTTTTTCTGCAGCTATTTTTTAATTGAACTTTTAAATTTTGAGATAAATGTAGATTCACATGCAGCAATAAGAAATAACGCAGAAACTGTATGTCTCCTCAATGGTAAAATTCTGCCAAACTATAGCACAATTTCACAAACATGATATTTTCATTGATACAGTCAAATGCATTTTCATCCTCCAAAAGATCCCTCATCTTGTCTTTTTATAGCCACACCCACTTCCTTTCGTGACACCCTCGTTAGCCCCTGGCAACACTAATCTGTTCTCTGTTTCTGTATTGTATCATCTCAAGGCTGTTATATAAATGGAATCATATAATAGGTTTCCCTTTTGGGATTGGCTTTTTTTTCCATTCAGCATAATTACCAGAATTCATCCAGATTGGTGCACGTACCTGTATTAATAATTCTTTTTTATTGCTGAGTATTATTCCTTGGTAAGGATGTACCACTGTTTAACCATTCACCCCTTGAAAAACATCTGGGTTGTTTCTAGTATTTGGCTATTGGGAATAAAGCTGCTATAAATGTTTGTTTTACAAGTTTTTTGTAAACCTAGGTTGTAATTTCTCTGGGATACATACCCAGGAGTGCAATTGCTGTGTAATAGGTAATTGCATGTTAGTTTTTTGAAATAAACTGCCGAACATTTTTTCAGAGTGGCTTCTTGGTTCTTTCATCAGTGTTACATAGTATTCAGCATGGAAGTCCTACATGTTTTGATAGATGTACGTCTATTTCCTTTTTTTAATGATTATTCCTCCCCACCTTCTCACTCCCCCAACCCCACCTCATTATATAGACTAGAACATCCAGTACTTGGTAAATACAAGGAGACCAGACATCCTTGCCTTGTACACAATCTTAGGGGAAAAGCATCCAGTCTTTCTCCATAATATATAATGTTAACTATAAGGTTGTTTTTGTTTATTTGTTTCTTTGTATTGTAGACACTCTTTATCAAGTTGAGGGCACTCCCTCTATTCCTGTTTTTTTTTCTTCTGAGAGCTTATATATTGAGTGGATGTTGAATATTATCAAATGTGTTTTCTGTAATGATTGATCATGTGATTTTTCTTTTTTAGCCTGTTGACATGCTAGATTACATTGGTCGATTTCAAATATTGAACCAGCCTTGCTTGCATCCCTAGAATAAACCTCACTTGGTTGTGGCATACAATTCTTTTCATGAATTGCTGAGTTCTACTTGCTAATATTTTTGTTAAGGATTTTTGCATCTATATTCATGAGGAATATTAGATTTAAAAACTTATACTTTTTTTCTGGTGTGGGTATCAATGTATTATTAGCATTATAAAATAGGTTGGGAAATGTTTTTTCCTCTTCTATGTTCTAGAAGAGACTGTGTATAATCGGTGTTAATTCTTATTAAATGTTTGGTTAAATTCTCTAGTAAACTCATCTGGACTTGGGGATTTATTTTCCAAGAGTTTTAAAATTACAGATTACATTTTCTTAATAGAAAAAGGGCTTTTCAAATATGTTGTATATTGGGTGAGATTTGATAGTTTGTGTTTTTTGAGGAATGGTTCATTTTGTCTGACTTGTCAAATGTATGTGTTCAAAGTTGTTTGTAGTATTCTCTTATTTTTGATGCCTGCAGAGTTTGTAGCAATATACCCTGTTTATTCCTGGTATTGGTAATTTGTGTCTTCTTTTTTTTTTTGCCAATCTTTCTCAATATTATTGATTTATTCTAAGAACCAGCTTTCTAAAAAAATTTTTATTTTAAAGATGTGGGGTACAATTCAGGGTTAGGTATATGAATGTTCATTATGCAGGTACCCTTGTTGATGAGGTGTGCCCCCTGTTTCCCCAGCAGTTTCCCACTACACCAATCCTTTTCTTATAGAATTACGATATTTGTTCAAAGTTTGCTTATGAGTGAGAACTTGGGATACTCAGTTCTTTGTTTCTGTGACAAATCACTCAGTATTATAGACTTTAAGTTCATTCAAATAGCTGTAAAGTTCATAATTTTGTCCTTCTTTATGGCTACATAATATTCCATTGTGTATATGTACCACTTTTCTTGGAACATACATATTTTTTGTTATAAACATGTAATAATTCAACAGATATCCTTCCATAACCAGATGGTCTGTTATTCAACAATATATCATAAACACTTCTCCGATCGGCACTTATTGCCCCAGCTTGTTCTTTATTTCTTCCATCTATACATCTTGAAGTAGTCTTTGCTCACCACCTATACTTTTTAAAAACTTTTTGTTCAGGTCTCAACTCACTGATATCTGGGTTTCTTCCCATACCATACTACTAAAATTCAGCTTATTGTCAAATCCAGTTGATGCTTTTCAATTCTCATCTTTCCTGGCTTCCATAGTCTATGATGCAGTTGACTCTTGAAACCTCCTCTCCCCTACGCTAGTTCACACAGTAGCCGTTTTACCTCAGACTCTTTTAATGGCACTTCTTGCTTTTCTTCTCAATGATGTATTTCTTTAAACATTTTTTTAAATTTGTGGGGTACAATCTAAGGTTAGGTATACAAATGTTCATTATGCAGGTACCCTTGCTGATGAAGAGTATCCCTCACCCCCGGCGGTTTCCCACTACTGCCAGTCCTTTTCTTATAGTATTATGATAATTAAGAACCAGCTTTTTGTTTCGATGATTTCATCTATTTTTTCTGTTTTAAAATTTATTAATTTGTGTTCTCATCTTGATGGTAGTATCTTGCCTGTTTTTAATCAGCTCGAGATCTTCCTGGTTCTTGACAATCAGATGAGTGATTTTCAGTTAAACCTGGACATTTTTATACTGCATTCTGACACTCTGGCTCTTCTGTTTTAGCTGGCTTTCTCTGTCACTGTTATGGCAGGTTCCTTAGGTTCCACGTCCCTAGCTGGTCTGCCTCCTTATCTCCCCATTCCAGAATCTTCTAATGCTTCTAATGCAGAATCCAGAGTTTTTAGCTGTAATTTGCAGAAGGAATAAGAAAATGTATATCTACTCCATCCTCCAGAGGCAGAATTCAGACAATAATTTTAAACCATTAAGTTTAATGTATTGTCCCTGTCACACACAAAACAAAAGAGCAAGATTTTTATTGTATACAAATTGTTCTAGGGACCAAAGGGCAGGTGGATTTGAGCATAATCCAAATGGAATCTAACAAACTTAAAAATTATTGGCAGAGCTGAAAAGAGAGAGTGGTAAGATGGATGAAAAGAAAGGACAAATTCTAGAACTACAGTCCTGTGTCCCATAATGACAGGTTGCATATATGGCCATGGTCCCATTAGATTATAATATTGTATTTTTACTATACCTTTTCTATGTTTAGATACACAAATACTTGCCATTGTGTTGCAGTTGCCTACAGTATTCAGTACAGTAACATGCTAGACAGGTTTGTAGTTTGGAGCACTGGGCTATATCATATAGCTTGGGTGTATAGTATCATCTAGGTTTGTACACTCTCTGATGTTTGCACACTGATGAGATTGCCTGACACATTCTCGAACATATCCCCATTGTGTTTAGTCAGATAAAATTGACAGGGCTAAATTATTATTATCATTATTTATTTTTTTTTTGAGTTGGAGTCTCACTGTTGCCCAGACTGGAGTGCAGTGGCTGCTCCCGGCCACCGCAGCCTCGACCTGCTGGGCTCCGGTGATCCTTCCGCCTCAGCCTTCCAAGTAGCTGGAATTACAGGCGCGCGCTACCACACCCGGCTAATTTTTTAATTTATTGTAGAGATGAGGTCTCACCAAGTTGCCCAGGCGGGTCTCGAACCTGCGGGCTCAGGCAATCCACTCACCTCAGCCTCCCAAAGGCGCGGGATTACAGGCTGAGTCACCGAGCCCGGCTTAAATTATTTTTTAAAAGTAGGGAATGAAGGAAAGAGTTTGAGCTGTCTTGGGCACATCATAAGATTGGGAATATAGGAGGAGGAGTAGGTCTGGTAAAGGGAAGAAGGAAGAATGATGTATTTGTTGTCAAACATATTGAGTTTGAGATGCTTACAGACTATCCAAGTGGAGACGCCTATCAAGCAGTTATACACACAATGTAAAGAAGTACTGGGGAGAGACTAGGGTTGGTTCTATGTGTGTGATTGTCCCTAGCACAACATGGTAGCAAAACCATGAGAGAGGGAGATCACATGGGTGAGAATAGAGAGGGAAGAGTGGTGTGCTGAGAAAGGAACTCTGAGAGGAGCAATTAGAGGCAGATGGAGAGAGTCTGTTGTCTTGGAAACAACAGAACGGAAACTTTTAAGACAGAGGTTAGTGTCTCGACACAGATTAGTGCTTCAGATTCTGCAGAAAAGGCCATAGTGAGATAAAGACCATAGAGCTGCTTGAGTTAGGCTTCTGGAAGCCTGGTAACTGTTTCTAGAGCAGCTGCAGGGTAGTGCCAAGGCAGGAGCTTGAATATGGAGGAGCAAGTGGGAGGGGAGAAAGTGGAGAGGGCAAGTGTAGACTTGCTCCATACAGCTTGGCACACAGGGGAGGAGAAAGCTAGGAAAGGAGCTATGTGGTGGGGTCTTGTATTCATTTTTGGGGGTTGGAAGAAGACTTCAATATGCTTATATGATGAAGGTAAAGGGCCAGTAGGGAAGAGGAGATTGAAGATATAGGAAAGAGAGGCCAGTGGACCAGAAGGCAAGGGGCAAGCAACCATTTGGGAACTAAGGGAAAGGATTGGCTTTGAGCCCAAGTCCAGACACCAGGTCGTCTGAGTCTGTAGAGATCGAGGTAAAGATGGGGGAATGGATGTGTGCATGTGAATAAGTCTTCAGATAGAAAGCAGGAAAGGGAAATAGTTTATAGGTACCCACTCTATCTTAATAAAGTGAGTGGCAGGTCCTTTCCTGGGATAATAGTGAGGGGGAGCTTGGAAACAGTGCTAAGGACTTGGAAGGAGAAAAAATGCTGACTCAGATCAGGTTGGGGGCAGGGAACCTGCAGTGGCAGCCCTGCTGTTAAGAGTGAAGGTGGTTTTCCAACTGAATATACAAGTCAGTCTCAACTATATTTTAAATTGTGTTATATGGGTCAGAACAGATACGCTCTTGGCAAAAGAAAGTCGTGAATGGGCATCGTGGTGTTGGTTTACTCAATGCCGAGAAAAAAATGTTAATGTGAAATTTGGTCTGTAAGACATTCATTTGCAAATACTGCTGGTAACAGGCTTGCATGGTTTGTGTTGTGCAATTATTGTGAAAGAAAGAAAGGAATTCCATGAATTGCCTATATTTCACTGTTTGGGCATAGAATCAACTGAGGTCAGGTAATAATAAGCAGTCCTGCTACCAGCCTTATTCATCTAATCATCTCCTATGCTGCCAAGACAATGCTCCTCTTTATGCCACAAGGAGGCGTGGCCTCTGTGATTGTAGGGACTCCTGCCAACTCAGCACTTGGCTTGGTGACCCAAGGGTTCTCGGGCTACATCATCAGGGACAGCTGGTGTCACGAACATATCCGCCGTCTTGCTCCCCACACGACAACCATTGAAAACCCCAAGGTGGAGACTCACAGCAGAACCTCCATTCAGTCCACGCAGAGCCCTTGGGAGGGCAGGGCTGACGTCAGGCTAAGAGATGAGAGGCCCAGACCCAGAGAAGGCAGGCTGCGTTCCAGGACGTGACAGTTTCTTTGGAGAGAAGATGTATGGCCCTCTTTCTGCCAGAGCATGGCTGAGACTGGAGGGGCAATGAAGTCAGGCCTTCATTGCACAAACTCCTTAGTTTGTGCATTATTCAGAAGATTGCCAAGAAAGGCCGAGATGGCAGAGGGAGAATTAAACAAACTGTATATTTTCAAACTGAAGGTTCCATTGTGCAGCCAAATTCTGTTCAAATATAGGCCAGAGTCCGGTCATCCAAGTAAGTCTAGGTGTAAAGGGAGCCCAGGGTGGCCCATCTGTCCCCATACAGTGTGAAGAATCTACTATTGGTCCTTGGTTGGCTTGTATCATCTCTTCCTTTGACTAAAGAAGTAACAAGACCTTGGCATTCATTTAACACCTGCTTGAAGAGGTCTCCTTAATCTTCATGGCAACCCGTGAAGCAAATATAAGCACTCACCGTTTATAATAGAGGAGAATGGGGAGTCAAGAGGGTTGAGGAAATTGCCTACTGCTACATAAGTATAAGTCGTAGGGCTGGGATTAGGATCCAGGTCTTGTGGCACAGATGCCTACTAATCCTCTTTCCATTATATCCAGAGAAACCCATGAAGTGATCTGCTTTGTGTTTCTTTCCAATGGCATGGGGGTGGGAGGGCTGTTTTTCACTTTTTTGAAAGGGTTCAGTACAATGTCTTTAAACTTCATGGTGCTCACTGCCTAGAGCACCCATTTATCGCGTGTTTCTGTCCTGACTCAGGTAAGTCCTGGGAGCCTAGACCTCAGTCACTACGTCATATACACAACAGGGAGTTAAGGTGTTGGTCTTGTTGAAACCAAAAGTCAGGACACATGGTTTGACCAAAGCCTTTTTCTGATTTACGAACATGTAAAAATGTATAAAAAGGAATAGTAACTAAAACTCATTTATTTGCACAAGTTATAAATGATTTTTATGGAGGGGTTTATAATTATGAGTCATCCTGACTGAATCTACAGTGATACGTTGTGCTGAGAAGGAGGGAATACTTGAGACCCCCTTGCTGAAGAGAACTGGTTTTTAGCTGCATGACGGCCTGGCACATGGAAATGCCCTTGCTAGCTTTTCCAGGGTATTTCCTGCCCCTGCTGCACTCGAGAGATGGTAAAAGTCAAAATACTTTCTATTAATAATCCTGAGTGGGTGATGTGCCGGATATTTTTTTTTCCTTCAGAAATGGTGTTCATCCTCTCCGAAACAAGCCTCTTTGAAGCTACTAGACTTCCTTCCCAATCTCCAGAGCCTGTGTGCTGGTTCCCTTGGCACACGGTCTCAGGTACAAATCTTTGGGGCATCAGAGTGATACGTTCCTTGCACTCAGTTTGTGACCTTCATAAAGACTTCATGTTGCTGACCAGGCTCATGGCCCATGTGCCCTGTCAGGCCTCTGAGGCTTGTCAGGCCACAGCCTTGATGTTACACCTGTCCTTCCATACCACTTTATGATTTCTTCTTCCATGGGTGATGTTCTTTCTAACCCTCCCAATAGTGGGAATAATCCCTTAAAATACAAATCCATTGTAAATGACTGTGTCTTCATTGTATATCACAATAGACCTAGATTGAACCAGTAATCAAAACACTTCCTGTAAAGAAAAGCCCAGAGCCAAATGGCTTCACTGGTGAATTCCACCAAATATTTAAAGAAGAACTAATATCAATCTTTCACAATCTCTTCCAAAAAATGGGAGCTGTGAAAACACTTCCTGACTTTTTCTACCATGTCAATATTACCCGAATACCAAAATCAGACAAAGGCATCACAAGGAAATAAAACTAGAGACCAATATCTTTTAGAAATATAAATGCAAAAATCCTCAACCAGATACCAAAAACCCAAATCTAGCATCATATAGAAAGGAATATAACCCATGACAAAGTGGGATTTACTCCAGGAATACAAGGTTAGTTCAACTTATGAAAATCAACTAATGTCGTATACCAGATTCTTTCTATTGTATTCTAGTCTCTGTTTTGCTTATCTCTGTTCTAATCTCTCTAAGTTCCTTCCTTTTGCTTACTTTGTGCTTGGCTGGTCTTCTAGTTTCTTAAGGTAGAAAGTTAGATTACTGATTTGTGATCTTCATTCTTTATGTCACTGTTTGCATCTATAAATATCTCTCTGAACATAGCTTTCACGACATCTCTTAAGTTTATTTGCGATTTCTTCTTTTACCCATTGGTTATTTGTTAACTTTCACATGTTTGTGAATTTTCTAAGCTTCCTTCAGTTACTGATTTATAATTTAATTCCATTTTGATCAGAGAACATGCTTTGTGTGATTTCAAGCCTTTTACATTTATTGAGGCTTGTTTTAGGGTATAACATTTGGTCCATTTGGGAGAATATTCCTGTGTATTTGAGAAGAATGTGTACTGTGCTATTTTTAGGCAGCATGTTCTATAGATGTCTATCAGGTCTAGATGGTTAATGGTGTTGTTCAAGCCTTCTACTTCCTTGATACTCTACCGTATCATTGTTCTATTCAAAAGAGAGGTATTGAAGTCTCCAACTATTATTATTGAATCATCTATTTCTCCTTTCAGTTCTGCCCATTTTTTTTTCATGATTTTAGGGTTCTTTCATTAGGTTCATTTATTAGGTTAGGGGTTCATATGTCAGGTTTATAAGCATTATTTCTGTCTGATGGATTCATAATATCCTGCTGTTTTGTTCTATTTCTCTACTATTGTCTTCCTTTGTGTTAAATAGATACTTTCTAGTGCACCATATAAATCCTCTTATAATATTTTATTTTATATATTTTGTGTTATTTTCTTAGTAGTTGCCCCAGGGTTTAAAATTAAAATTTTTATTCATACTGGTCTAGTTCAGATTAATCCTAACTTAATTTTAGCAGTATACAGAATCTTTGCTGCTATATGGCTCACCTCCTTGTCCTTTATGATGTTATTGTCACAAAATATGTTTTATATGTTTTGTACCTACAGATTGATAAGAATTGCTTTATGCAGTTGTCTTTAAAACCAGAAATGACAAAAAGGAGTTACAAACCAAAAAAGTACATTTTTATTTTTATATTTACCTGTGAGGTTACTTTTATTAGTACTCTTTATTTCTTCGTGTATATTTCAGTTACTACCTTGTGTTCATTTCAGCCTGAAGAAGACAGATAGACTAGCAATGAACTCTCAGTTTTTGTTTCTTGTGGAATTTCTTAATTTCACCTTCATTTTTGAAGAATAGTTTTGCAGAATATAGAATTCTTGGCTGACAGCTTTTTTATTTACACTTTGAGGGGCATTCTACTGATGTAGAATTAATAAATAAACTTAATACATTAACTTAATTCATTATAATTAATGAATTTAAAATGTGCTCTTGCAAGATTAGAGCTACTTAAGATGTAAATCTGAGTTAAAAAAAAAAAACCAAACTGTTGTCAGGGATTTCCTGTCCCTGAAGAATATATTGAAGACAGTAGGAATTAGGTAATTTGATCTTGGATTGTGTCATGACATAACAAATGAGTGGTGTGTGAATTACAAAATGTCTAATCTCCCAAGAGACTCACCTGCAAAGCTCTGATAATACTAAGGGGAAAAACAACCCTTAAGGTTATGCTAGAGCAATTTCTTTTAAAGATTCAGAGAGATGAAATTTTAGCTAGAAATACTGTTAAAAATCGAAATACTGATACAAATTTTTAAACATCTAGATAAAGAAGAGTACTTGTTTAATATGGTAAAAAATAATAGAAATATAAAACCAACAGCTACTGTTAATAATAAACAGAAAAACTTATGGGGTATTCCTGCTAAATACAGGACAAAGCAAGGTGTTTCTCCTTTGAGATTTTTAGAGGTTTTTGCTGCATTCCAAAGCAGACCAAATTTGCCAAAAAAAAGTAATTTGTATAGTAATCAATTACCCACATTTTTGGAAGTTTCAAGTGTTGCCCTGGCTTCTTCCAAGCCATTTCCTGTTGGGTGGGCAGGAGATGAGCAGACCATGGTACGGCCCCTTCCTGTGTGCACTGAGCCCATTGTGATTCCCTGAAGCCCCGTTTCTATTAGAATAAGTTTTTAATGATCCATGCTTCATGAAATTGTCTAAATAACATTTAAGAAAATTCCCTCTGAGTTTTCATTTTTTTCCTAGCCTTGCACTCCCTCTTTCCTTCCAAGTGGGATTGGACGAAAGCAACTTTCAAAATGGCCATCCTACAACCACCCCTAAGCCCTGGGATGCTCCTGGAACACTGCCCACAGCATCCCTGGAGCCACACCTCTAAGGACAGCCTGGGGAATAGAATGAGCAGGACTTGTTCCTGCAGGGACACTGCCCAGGGCCCTCTCCCCATTCCCTCTACCTGGCATATGGGCGGAGGGCCATTGCATCCCCAGCTACTGCAACCCATTGGATAGTTTGGGGTGACTGGCCACTTGATTGATTTTCTGTAAATTAAAAAAAAATTTTTTTTTTTAATAAAGATGTGGGGTACAATTCAGGGTTAGGTACACAAACGTTGATTATGCAGGTACCCTTTTTGATGAAGTATGCCCCTCCCTCCCCTAGCAGTTTCCCTCAACTGTCAATCCCACCTCCCGATTTTCTGTAAATTAATCTGAAATCATCTCCTTCACAAAACCAAGGGAGGGAGAGCCAGTTCATTCCTGCCAGAACAGGATAAAATGGGGGAAGAAGGAAAGGAGGGTGAGAGCCAAAACATCTAGTTTGCCCCCAGTGCTGGGCACCTCCCTAAGGCATGGCAGTAGCTCCCGGACTGACTGAGAGAAGAGAGCGCAGAAGATGTGGAGAGAGGGCCTGATGCTCCAGAAGCCCGCATCCCTTGATCATGTGGTACCCATGGAAGAAGAAAGCTGCATAGAGATGACTGCAACCTGGAAGGGGCCCTGATTCAGTACCAATCCTGCTACGTGGGATGAAAGCAAAATCCTGCAGCCTGAACCAAAATGAGCAGATGGATGGAGGTGTTCCTGAAAATGAATAGTATTTACCTAGGAAGTCCAAGGGAAGCCTGAGTCCTGTCTCACCGTCACTTCTCCCTCTGTGAGATCCTTTGAAAGCTGCTCAAACAAGGAGTGAGAGCAGAAAGTAGCATGTGCCGCAGGACCAGAACCCAATCACCTCGAGTGCAGAACCCTCTCGTCAAAGCTCAGTTGGAGCAGGAGGCTTAGGCGCTCCGTAAGCCTGGGGCTAAGTCTTGGCGTCTTGTCTTTTTCTGGTGAGCTCCATAATATGGCAGAGAGGGGGCTGGTAGCAGTTAAAAATATTCCTTTAAAAAATCAATTGACAAGCTCTAAAAACCCAGCAGACCAGTTTTGTTTACAAAAAAGTCAAATAGCCAAGGACGACTTTCATAAAAATGCAAAAGAGTAACTAATTCACAGACTTATCCAAAACCCCTCCTTTAAAGTTGATGGTTTACAACCCTGCTTGCTGTGCATTTCTTGGAGACCATTTGTTCTTTAAAAGATCTGATTTTGCTGAGTACAACCTTGTAAATTCCAAAAAAAAAAATGTGTAATCACTCAACACGACCCCCCTCCCTTACCTAAACAAAGGTATAAGACCCCTCTTCTCCC
>CAUYQG010235930.1:0-21042 GCA_963574415.1 Tarsius wallacei | reverse complement strand
GTGGAAAGCAGTGTGGCGATTCCTAAAAGCGCTAAACACCAACCTCCCATATGACCCCGCGATCCCCCTACTGGGAATATACCCTGAAGAACTCAAATCACTTTATAAAAAAGATACCTGCACTCGTATGTTTATTGTAGCATTGTTCACAATAGCAAGAACCTGGAAGCAACCTTGCTGTCCATCAAAAGAGGACTGGATTTAAAAAATGTGGTACATATATGCAATGGAATACTAAGCAGCCATAAAAAAGAACGAAATCATGAATTTCGCAGCAACCTGGATGGAACTAGAGTCTATAATACTGAGTGACCTCTCACAGAAACAAAACACTGAGTATCACATGTTCTCACTCATATAGTAGACCTTGATCATTCAACGTATTACCACAAGAAAATGACTGACAGTGGTGGGAAACGATGGGGGGTGAGAGGGATAGGGGAAGGGATTAATGGCAGTAAATACCTGTCTGGGGATGGGGGGACACTTCTTATCAACAAGGATGCCTGAACGAGACATATTTGTGTACCTAACCCTTAAATGTACCCCTCAATATCACAATAAAAAAAGAATTCACTAAAAAAAAAAAAAATGAAAAAGAAATCGAAGATATACAGATTGGAAAGGGAAGCTCTTTTTTTCACAAAAGACATGAGTGTGTGTATGGAAAATTATTAAGCAGGAGTCAGCAAATTATATAGCCTACAGTCTAAACTATCACCGATTTTATATGACCTATGACCTAAGGTGATTTTACATTTTTTTCTAGTATAAACATGTGCATGTAAGATGATATGACCATGTTGGACAACAGTTTGGCAGTTTCTTACCCTATGACCCAGGAGATCTCCTAGGTATAGTGTAAGAAAGAAGGGAAAAAAATATGTCCACACAAAAACTTGTCTTCAAATATTAATAGCATCATTATGTATATATATATATCCCCCAGTCTAGAACCACTTAATAGTCTGTCACTAGGAGAGTGAATTAAAAAATTATATTCACATCATTCAACAAGAAAAAAGAACCAAACCATTGATAGACAGAACAACATGGATGAATTTCAAAAATATGCTGAGTTAAAGGAGTCAGGCTTAAGAGTACATACTGCATTTTTCCATTGATATAAAATTTTGGAGCAGTCAAAATTAATCTGTAACAACAGAAAGCAAATCCATTGCTGGGGAGCAGGGGAGGAGCAGTCCTGCACAGGAGCTAAGGCAACTTTTGAGAATGTGTGACAGAAATATCCTAAATCTGATTAGCGTTGTGGTTCATTTTGATATGTGTTTAGTTAAACCCTTAACACTGCATGTCTTTAACATAGGTATATTTTATTGTATTATGTCATATCTCAAAGTTGGCTTTTTAAACGTAAAAAATATTATCATGTTTTTTAAAATCACAAGGCTTGGCTTAAACTACACTTTGGTAGTCCACGGAGTACAAACTCTTAGGTAGACACTGTTTCACAAAACTCCAGCATGTAGCTTGATTCTAGGTGCCCTCAAAATATTTTTGAGCAGCTGACTTAATGAAAGATGGAAGGAAACAAGGCAGCATGATGAGCTGGCAGTGGAGGAATGAAGCGCCATGAAGTTCAGCCAGCAAGGCTCAAGAGCTGGAGTTCAAGTCTGTGCTGAGACTGGGTGAATCTGTTGGGTGTAGCATTTTTGTTTTAGACTTGTTCATCTTAACATTTATTTTTCTACTGGAAAGGAATGCCTGCAATGTAATCCACTACGGCTGGAATTACAGATAAAGTCTTTTGAATGGCAGACAGGGATTCAGACGATTAACTGTCTGTGGAGTACTTTATATAGGAAACGATTTTTATTGAAAATAACGTAAGGAGCCTGTGTTGGTAGTTTTAATAAAATCAAGCCTGACTCATCTTTTTGAGAACCAGGATTATGGAAATAGCATTTTATGCTTGAGGAGTATTTTAAGATTGCAACCGTTATAGTCATATTTACTTATGAAGAAACAGAATTGATGTATAAGTAAAATTTTAACCCTGTGGAAAATTTAATATTTTTATTTGGCTTCTCTATGTTAACTCTGAAGAAATTGCTTTAGATTGTACAACTCCATAAATGTTAAGTTTACAGTATCACCAAACAGGCACTTTTACAGGGGAGGATCATGTTTTATTTCACATCTAAAAAAAAAAATTGAGTCGATATATTCTGCATTTTAATTCTTTTATACTTTATTTGCAATATTTTTCAGACTTTTTGGGAAAATTTTCAGTAGTCCTGCACCCAAGTCTCTGAAACTGTTGAGTGCTTTGGCCAAATATGCCCTGCTCCTACCACCCCTAGATTTAGACTCCTTTTCCCACCTTCTGCTATTCCACACTCTGAGGACTGCTGGACTTATGACTAGGTACCATTGCTCCTTCCATATTTTATCCTTTTTTAAAACCCTAACAACTCATTGGCTCATCTTTACCTTATTATTATGAGTACATGTTTTGATTTTGTGGGCTTACTTGCATCAACAGGTTGTGGTTAATCCAGGGCATGCATTATTGTGTTCTTATAACACCTCTTGCAAGAAGAGATAGGTGTGTCCTGGAAGAGAGAAAACCTCTGTCCCTACCCCATTCATTTACCTATGATTTCCCTATGGATGCTTAACTGTCAGTTGGTGATTAATCAATACATTACCAGATCTGATGTTTTGGCAGATGGGACTGCTTCCTCCTGATAGAGGATCTTAATGGGGTTGGTCTAGCCCCCTCCTCACTCTCAGGTAATAAGAATCAGATCAGGCTTTCTTGGGATGTAATTGATAGACCTTCTTCCTCAGAATTATCCAGCATGGCCACTTGTGAAAAGGTAATCCTAAAATGATGGAATTGAATGAGAGGCACCATTTGGCAATCATCATAGTAATAATTATTTCAGGCACAACTCACCAGTGGATGCTAAAACTGGTAGGTAAATATGGTCTCAAAGTTCCTCCCCATGAGATATTTAGTTACAAAGAAAAAGTGACTTTATCATGGAAAAACTTGGCACAGATCACCATAATCAAGTGAGCAAAGCTAAAACTAACAGTGATAGTACAAATCAATAGCATGTGCTTTCTCCTACCTTGTCTTCTCCCTCAGCTTACATAGATGAATTTGAAAAAACTAAAATTCAGGTATGATTTCCCTTCCTGTCCTTTTTGTTTATAAAATACCATAACCAGTATTTCTGAAATCTGATATCCAAGATGGAGCAAAAACTGGTTGCCTTTCAGATTATGCTATGTACCACGATATCTCACCATTTTTTGACTGGTGAATTTCTCTGCCTTGACAATGTATGGGCACCTTTGTTCTTGGCTGGCTAGGTCATTTGCCTAGCTATTTGCTTCTCTGTACAAATAATAACTATGTTTACGTTTTGAACAGTATAACTTTTTTAGTTCCCAGATGGAGCTCTTGGAAGGTATACAGTTATTCCTAACATACTCATAAAGACCTACATAGGATTTGTTAGGACTATCTGACAACTGCCTCTGTACTTTAAAAGACCTCCACGTCTTCTGGGGTATATTGGTCACCACTAACACTTAATCCGTTCTCTTTTAATTTGCTCTGCTATGGTCAGTGCTCTCGGTCTAGTATTCACTGTGAGATTTGGAAGTCACTGTTTGTTAGCTCCCTGTTGCTAGAGGAGTGAAAGTCAGTCATCTCCATTCCATGGATGACCCTACATGTAAGGTGTTGACAGAATAACCAGATATTACCTCAAACACTTTTTAGCTTTTCATGCATAGAAATATGTTTTGTTTTCCTTTAAAATTCATTTTAAAGAGACAAATTTGGAATTGAAAATAGACGTTTTTTAATGTTTTATAATACTTTAATAAACAGAGGAAAGAGGTAGAGAGTGAGTTAACCACTAACCCAGTATTTTAACTTTTCATGTTGACCAGTTTGGAAAGGGTTATTAATATTCCAACACTCATCGTTTACATTTATTAACAAAAGTTTTCAAAGTTTTCTGTATTTAATTCTAATATTTTATTAAACATATAGTAGCTGTCTTGACAAGATATGTTTTCTTTCCATTATTGCCTAAATTCTGTGAAATATTTTTAATTAAATAGAGGTGGGCTTTTGCTATGTTGCCCAGGCTGGTCTTGAACTCTTGGTCTCAAGTGATCCTCCCACCTTGGCCTCCCAAAGTGCTGGGGTTACAGGCGTGAGCCATTGCACCCAGCCAAATTATATGAATTTATAGAAACAAAACATCTAAGTTGTGAAACTACTTAAGATTATGCCTAATATGTAGTTGGTTTTAAAATTATTTAAATGATTCAAGCTAATATAAATAATATTTTGCCTCAGAGCAGTGTCACTAATGGTAATAGTATTAGCCAACATCATAGAGAAGGAAACTCCAGAAGGGTCAAGCACAGATAGGAGATCCAAACCTCACTCTCCTGAGGCTCCATCTATGGCTCTGCTCTTTAAAAAAAGGTTACATTTATTGATCTCTCAGAAAAAAGTTTATGGTACTGCCAAAAAGAAGTTAAATCAAACCATCTGTAAGTGTAGAAAAATGTTGCCTCCAACATTGAAATCTATAATGTACTTCAAAGTGGATTGGTAAATGCATCTATAGCAGTATTGCCAGAATTATAAGAACAGCACTTATAGGTTAAAATGTCTTAAAAAGAAATGTAATAAAAAGAAAGTAAGGAGATGTCTGCTAATTTTTCAAGGCAGGTTTTCTGAGGTGTAATTTATATATAATGAAATTTAATAAAAGTTTTGACAAATGAGTATAGTCATGTAACCATAATCAAGATAGAGAACATTTTCATCATCCTCAGAAAGTGTTCTGTAAAGTGTTTTTCAAATGGTGGTTGTGAGTCCTTGGACAAACACAGTGTGACACAACAAGCACTTTGTCTCCAGAGCTGACTCTCTGATGGGTGATTTTTAGTCCTGCTGTTTGGCTACACTCTTGGCAAGGGTGGCAGCTTGGGATCATGTCTACTTCTCAGACCCAGGGGAGAATTTCTGCAGTTTTTTGTCCAAGTGAGAAACAGTGTTCAAGACTGCTCTTAACACTAAAGTTCTATAACTATGGATTTTTAACTTTGTGCAGGATTGGACGTTTATGGCTTAGATTCTTTTAGGTAGTAACATTTGTTGTTACTTTGTTAATTTAGGTTTGCAAAATGCATATTTTGAGAGAAAGCTTATAAGCATCTGGGAAATAAATGGGGTGCCCTTCTGGCAATTCATAGGCTAGGCAAGCTGCTCTTGTAAAGATACACATAACAGAGAAAACAGATTAGGTTGCTTTGCTGCTTATTTATGCTTTTTGTTATGTCAAAAATATGGCTACATTGACTGCATGAATCATCATTTTTTTAAACAGTAGTTTACAAATACAGTTACTAGTTGTCATTATTTGTTATTTTCACTACTAAGTTTTAAATGGGTGTTTTCTAATATAACTCTGGTTTGCTTTCTAGGTTTAAATGGGAAAGAACAGTTTCTTTAGTATGATTCCCATCAGGCCTATGGTCTTCGTGTCAACTCTACAAAAGGAATTAAATCTATTAACAAAGACAGTTTTATTTAGCCATTACTGCTTGGGAC
Source organism: Tarsius wallacei (assembly GCA_963574415.1). NCBI lineage: Eukaryota > Metazoa > Chordata > Mammalia > Primates > Tarsiidae > Tarsius > Tarsius wallacei. The sequence continues at coordinate 15,428 of CAUYQG010235930.1, read as the reverse complement.
AGAAAACCCAAACGGTTTGCTTCTAGCTTTTCAGAGAAAAGGCATTAATTTGTTTAACATTACCAATGCCTTTCTGAATCTTCCCTTCTTCCTTATGGTGGACAGTGCAAATGGGGGAGCCAATTGCTTGACAGTGAAGGCATTCCCAGGGTAATTGATCATACAAGCAGGGACTTAGCTGCTTAATTACTGTTCTTCTAAAACCATCTCAGCCAATATTCTCCCTTCTGGTATTTGATCACCTTCGCCCTTCCTTCCCAAAGACTCAAAGTGTAAACTGAATGTAACTAAGTTTTAAAAGAGCAACATCAGCCATTTATTTACCCTAACTCCCAAGGGAGAAGAAATGTACTAACAAGTAGGTTCCTAAAATAAAGGCATTTCTGTTCTACAGTCTTTTTACTTTATTCAACTATTTTGCAACTATTTATATTTACTAATTTACCAGTAGTTATTCTACTTTAGCTGTATATCATCCTCATTTTTAAGTTATATTTAAAAGTTGATTATACTTATTTGTAAATGGAAAAATCAGAATAAGTATTTTATTTTACATCACATTATTTTTAGAGAAGTAATTTTGCAACTTTTAATTGCAATATTCAGTAAAAAATGGTCACTTTGAGAGAGCTACATCTAAGGGTTTTTTTATAGATAGGATACACTTGTTATAAGTTAGTATGCTCTGCCTCTATGCTGTGATTGTGGTAGGCAGAATAATGCTCTCCTCCCCAGTGGTATATGATCCCAGTGCCTGAAGCCTCTAAACCTTATCTTATTTTGAAAAAGGATCTTTATGGATATAATTAAGTTAAATACCTTGAGCTGGGGAAATTATCCTCAACCATTCAGGTGAGTTCTAAATGCCACCACAAGCATCTGTTTATGAAAGAGGCAGAGAAGGATTTCTCACAAACACACACACACACACACACACACACACACACGGCAATGTGAAGGTGGAGACAGAGATTGGAATGATGTAGCCACAAGCCAGGGAATGCCAGCTCTCTGATTTTTACCTACAGCCTCTGGATGAGTATATCCCAGTTTACACCTTGATTTTGGCCCAGTGAAACTGATTTTAGAAACTGATTTCAGATTTCAAGTTTCAACTGTGAGAGATTTTTGTTGTTCCAGTCTAACCGGTTTGTGGTGATTTGTTACAGCAGCCATAGGGCACTAATACAGATTTTGATACCAGGAAGTGGGTTGCTGGTATAAAAATACCTCAAATATCTGGAATTGGATAATGAGTAGAGGCTGAAAGAATTTTGAGGCATGTGATAGAGAAAACCTAGAATACTTTAAACAAAATGTTGATAGAAATGTGGATACTAAAGGTGGTTCTGGTAAGGGCTCAGAAGAAAGTGTGAAATATGTAATTGGTCACTGAAGAAAGAAAAGTGATCCTTATTACATACAAGCATACCTCAGAGATAACTGGTTCAGTTCTAGACGACCACAATAAAGCAAGCCTCACAAATTGTTTGGTTTCCCAATGCATGCAAAAGTTATTTTTACACTATACTGTCATCTATTAAGTGTGCAATAGCATTCTGTCTAAAAAAAAAAAAAGTGCATACCTTAATTAAAAACTTTATTGCTAAAAATGTTAATGAAATGAGAATATGGAAAAATGATGCCAATAGACTTGCACAATGCAGGGTAGCAACAAACCTTCAATTTGTAAAAGATGCAATATCTGCAGAGTACAATAAAGTGAAGTGCAATAAAACAAGATATGCCAGTAGTGGTCAAAAACCTAGCTAAGTTGTCTCCTACAGTTGTGTGGAAATCATGTAAGCAATAAAATTGGATATTTAGCTGAGGAGATTTCCAAGCGAAGTGCTGAAGGTGCAGCCTAATTTTTTCTTGCTGCTTATAGTAAAATGTAAAAGATAAATTAAGAGAACCTCTCAAACAAGAATGAACCACAATGTGATGATTTATTTGGAAATTTCTCGGACTGTCTACATTGCAAAAGCCAGTAAAATTAGAAGATTCATTATTACAAAAATGTTCCAGAAGAAGGCCAAGGGTATAACTAGACAGCATTTAACTAGTGGTGAAGAGATTAGGCATGTGGCTCATGGATCCCCTCAGCCATCTCAGCAGAAACTAGAAGTGGAGATGGAATTATTCAGGAAAGATCTGTGACAGACTCTCCTATTTAATGGCAGAAATACACAGGAGATCCATAAGGTTTTTGAAAATGTTTTATCAGCAGAAACCTGCCAGCTTGAACTGAAAGGGACAGAGACAGAATGAAATATACAAAGGCTGTCAGACTTCCAAAATTCTACAAGCAAAAAACAGGCTTATAAAAAACTACTCAGGTACAAATAAATGCTACTCTTAAGAAAAAGGAAAAATGACTACAGGGATAAAGCTTTGGCCCAGAGTATTACTGGCAAGCCTTGAAACCTTGCCTTGCAGGATTTTGAAATAACTTGGGATGGGTGATTCCTTCTTTTCATTTTCTTCCTTTTGGAATGGGAGTATCATAACTGTTATCCTATGCCTATCCCACCACTATGTTTTGGAAGCAGATAACTTGTCTTTTAGTTTCACAGATAAACAGAGAAAAATTTTACACCAGGATGTATCATACCTAGAATTTTTCCCCATACCTGATTTTGATGTTTAGATTATGAGATTTGGAATTTTTGAACTGATGAAATTTGATACTTCTAGTCGATGCTGTAACGGGTTGAGACTTTTGGAGATGTTGGAATGGATTGCAAGAACTTTGCACATGGGACAGACATGAATTTTTGGAGACCAGAGAATGGACTATGGTATATGGAATAATGACCTACCCTCATCTTCAAAAAAGATAAGATTCTTATCCCTAGAGCCTGTAGATGTTAAAAGGGTTTTTGCAAATGTAATTAAGGATCTTGAGATGGAGAGATTATCCTGGATTGTCAAGGTGACCCCTAAATAACAACACAGGTGTCCTTATAAGAGAGAGGTGAAGGGAGATTTGACACACATACAGAAAAGGTAGTGTTTAGGTGCAGGCAGAGTAGAGGAATGAGGCCACAAACCAAGGAATGCAGGCAGCTACCAGAAGCTGAAAGAGGGAAGGAGCTTCCAGAGGGAACACAGTCCTACCAGCAACTTGATTTTCATCCAGTGAAATTTATTTTGAATTTTTTGGATTTCAGAACTGTGAGATTATGAAGTTTTATTATTTTGAGCTACATTTATAGTCATTTTTATAGTGGACATAATTAATACAGTGATCCTTTTATACTTAGCCTTTATTAAATGTTTGTTTTATTTTCTTGATTTCTAGAAATTCCAAGTGATTTCTAGGGGTCATCAAATATTTTGAGGAAATAGTAGACTCTACTTTTAGTTATTCTTTTTGTGAAAAATGAATTTAGCAATTTTACTGCTTTATTGATTTAGAAAAATGTAATACTTGGTTTTGATACATCTATATTGCCTCATCTTACAATCTTTATCATTTTTGGTAAGAATTTACTGCCTATTCTTTCCCTATCTTGGGTCATAATAGTTTTTAACAAATATTACATTGATTTATATTTATCCTTCTAGAACTTCACATGTATATAACAAGAAAGCTTTAAGAAACATTGAAATTATTTTAGCTATTTCAATTGGATGTGGGCTTAACACTTAAAATGACAGTAGTTAAACGGAAGTATTAGGCAATGGTTTCAAGTTAAAAAATATGTCATTATATTGATAAATAATGACATTTATTCTTTCAGCATATTTCTTGAGCATCTGCTGTGCTTAATAAAATACTGGAAAGAACACAGTGATGCAGAAAAATTTGAAAATCATGGTTCCTGCCTTCATAGAGCTTATAAGTGCTTACAGCTTAGATTCAGGGATTTTAATTATTAGAATCTAGCCCATTGTCTAATGATGATTTCCTTCTCACTTCTCTTTTCATAGTTCTTGCCCATATTGGTCTTATAATCTTGTGGGAAAGACAGACATTAAGCAAGCAAGGCCAAAGAGTAGATATTATATATGAATTGATTTTGAGAAGTGCTAGAAAGAAAAGATGTCGCAGGCGAATATCAATGGGCATCTGGGCGTCTGCTTGAAATGAGTGTACATGGGAGGCTTTTTCAATCAGATGACATTGAAGCTAAAACATGAAGAATAGATATTCGTTTCCTCATTCTTCCCAATGTTGCCTCTGTGCTAAGGTAGGAAAGAGCTTAGCATGTTTCTTGGGCTTAAAAGAAGGCCCATAGGAGTCTATTGTCAAAACATATCCAGAATCCAACTGCTCTCTAACCCCCTAACCACCACTCTTGTCCAACCCGACATCACTTTAACCTAGACTTGCACAGGAGGGCTCCTAGTTGTTCATACTTCTGCCCTTTCCCATCTACAGTCTGTCTCAACGGAGGTTACTGTTAGAAGGAAAATTAAATCAGAGCACTCCTCCAAAGAGTACCACATGCACTCATTCATAAGCAGACCCCGAACATTCATCATATTACTGTAAGAAAGGGATTGGCAGTAGTGGGACACTGCCAGGGGAGGAGGGGATGTATAATATCAATACGGGAACCCAATCTCAAGCCAGGAGAAGTGGGGACCAAGAGGAGGCGTAGACTTTACCTGTGCGATGACCACTTATGTACCTAACCCTGAATTGTACTTCACATCTTTTAAATTAAAAAAAAAATTAAAATTAAATAAGCGCACTCCTACTGAAATCGTCCAAAGGCTTTTCATTCTCTGAGTAGAAGCCAGTGTCCTCACAAAACCTTCTGAAGGCCTCTGATGATGTCCATGATTTCTCTTGGTTGTCATCTTTCTCCTTTCTTCCTCATTTACCGTTCAGCCACATAGGCCTTTTCGATAAACCCATGCCAGACAACACTCACGGCCTTTGTGCTTGCTCTTCTCTCTCCCTTGAATGATCTTTCTGCACTTCCGCCTGCCTTGATTTCTCACTTCTTTCATCATGCATTTGGTAATTTCTATAGGAGTTTTCTGGGTTCAGTAAGTATAACACAGAGAAAGAAAGGAGTTGCTGGCTGTGGCTACCACATAGGCACATTAAAAGGGTTTTCTTTTGGCTGCAAAGCTCAGTAACCTACAGACATCACCAGATCACACTCTGGACTGTGACCACTGGCACATAGGGCATAAGGGACAGGTAACCACCAGCTTACTTCCTGAAGCCTAAGATCCTCTAAAACCTGGAACATGCACTGTACTTGACCTGAAGCTCAACCAGAGAGCTGTACTCAACTGTCTACATCCACTTCCCCCTGACAACCCACAAGTTTTTGCCCTACTTGTAAAGACTTTAAGGACTAAATCTATCATACTTTACATTGTCTTTATATTATTCATCACCAGAAGTCCACACCTATCCAATTATCCTGCTAGCTGCTCACCTCTAATCTCCATCCTTTTTATTCTCTTGCCCAGTCTGACTCCCATGCCCCCTTTCAGCCTCTTCTCCCATGTCCTCTGGAACTCCTTCTCTCTGGTCTGTACTACCCCCTTATTCTTAACCTCTTCTCATATCTATTCCTTGCCTTAACAGCAGTCTGGCTGTTCCCCAAGGGGACTCCTCATCCCCTCTGTAATTTACTTTAGGAGCATCTGCTTATACTTTTAACCTCTGGGTTTCTCGGGTTCAGTAGGTGAGGTCAGCATTCCCCTTGCATCCCAGGCATTACATATGCCCACCTTGCACAAGTCCCTGTTCCTTTGAGACTCTTATACCTGGCTGTATCCCTCCTTCTCTGCCTTATTACTGTCATTCACCAGTCTTCTGGTTACTCACCAGCATTCACTGAAGATTCGATTCTCAGTTCATAGCCACCTTCCCCAGTTCACCTCATGCCACAAGTCTCTAGGTGACTTCAGTATCCACCTAGAAACCTCATCCAATTTCTGCTAGGAGAGTCCTTTGGCTTTCTTACCTTGAGTTTCCTTTCCCTTCATACATTATATTCTTAGACCACAAACTCCTGTCCCTCAGTTCACTTTCTTGGTACTCATTTATTAAAAACTACTATCCACTGGCCTTGCCACTCTATACCCTGGCCACCACTACTCTTGTCACACCAGACTCACATGGCCCAAGAATAGAGAAAGTAGGTTTCTTCAGAGAAAAGTCAGACTTTCATATCTAGAAAAAGGAAAGGTAAAAAGATGCTACGTGGCTAGAACAACAGTGGTCCATTACTTGAAACATTGCATGTTTCCATTATATTATGATTATTTGCTAAATTAAAATAAATAGGCTTGAGTATTCTAATTGTATAAATAGATTCTGAGGGAATTATCTCTTCATAAAAGCCATGTTTAATTAAACATTAGTACATGTTTTATTTATTGAAATGATACTTTCTAGCTGTGCTCTAGGTAGTTTAAGAAGCTTCCCAGGCTTCTGAGAAGGCCAAAGTAAAAATGACCTATACCAAGTGATCTGTACCAATCTTATGTAAATTTCAGGTAATTAAGATCTAAGATTGTTTGAGTCCATTTTTTCTTCTCTGGAACATGTCCGTAGTACATTTGAATTTGTGAGGCTGCTGTCCTCCTGCCCAGCAGGCTTCAGAAAAACCTCCTTTCCCTTACAGATGTATATAAAGGAAATGTAAACTGATTTTAATAATAAAGCAAAATATAATTAGAAAGGCAAATCTACAGAAACATCATACTGTGCATTAAAAATTTAAGTGTAAATAATTTGAAGTAAATCCATACCACTGGGTTGTCTCTATTAGCATAAATAACTAAGAATTGGTTGTGTAAAATAACTTTACAGAAATGCTTCTCTGTCCTTTGACTTAAATGTTTCTAAAGTGTTTTACTGTGTCTCCATAATTTATAGTCAAGTGTGGGAAATGTTGGTTAAATGTACTGTATTTGGACATGAAGATGAATGGTAATAATAGTTCACTTACCTGGATTTGCCTTGAACTGATTTTCTAATGATTGTGATGGGTTTTGCTCATGTCATCTCTATTCTCACCTGGTCTCACTCTTAGTCATGATATAATTTGTAGGGTGGCTGACAGTTTGAGCTGTATAATCCACAGGCATAAACTGCTTTTTTCCTCTGTGGCCTATTTTGTGTTTGTTCTCAAAATGCCATCCCAGCTGAGCTAATAGGCCAAGTCCAAGTATAATCTACCCTGAGAACAGGGCTTGGTTTTTTCCATAGCTTATTTTGGCTGCCGTCGATAGGACTTAAGATACTTGAAAACTCCTGATTAAATTCTAAGGACAGTGCATTTATATTCCATCATCACTATAATGGATGATTAAAGAAATATTTATGAACCAGAGCCAAGATTAAGTATGTACCAGTGATAAAGGGTAATGCCTTATTTATCACAATGCTACATTGTGACATTGGCAAGTTCTGAAATAGTTTACAGATGTCTCCTTTGTTCTCTAAATAAGAGGAAATGGGCTACAAACAATTAAACACATCTCAATGCGAATGTATGTGTGAATAACATCTTCACATAGGGCAGTTTATTTTTTAAAGTTCCTTCAATACACTTACAATTTAGTTTAGTAGCTCGGTGTGTTATAATCAAGAGTGTGAATAAGCAATCAAATACTTCTGTGAAATTCTGCTCCCCAAAGAATTTGTGGCAAGCCTGTTCCTATGGCGCATTCTTCACCTGGGACTTGTTTAGCTTCTTTCTCAATCACATATATTGACAATAATGAGCTTAAAAACAGAACTCATGGAAAATTCAGAATAGAGAAATCCAGATAGATAAATGAAGCAATGTAGCACGTCCTTTTCTTTTTTTTTAACTTGTACTTCTGAGTTATTTGTGATCCCAAGAGCCTTAAAATCCACTAAAGGCTTTACTGTCTCATAACGTATGCTGGATGTCATAGAAGGCACTGTTTATCAGATAGGAAACTGTGGAGAAGATAATCTCTGAAACCCTGCAAACTAGATTCTCTATATCCCCAGCTGCTTCCCTGGAACTTTGGAAACTGTGTCCTTTGTTTCCGACCATCACTGTTTTGTATTGCCATCATATTTAGATAATGTCAAAGAAAGGCTATGAGTCGTAGTTATTAAATTGAAGGAGATGATCACGTCTGAGTGAAATAACAAGCCAGGTAGTGAGACCTTTGATGGATTACTTAGTCTTGTATTGAATTTAAGAGATTATCATCTTCCCCTTTCTTCCTTGAAATCAATTTCATTGCCATACTCGGCCCATGGTGTGAGTCTAAAAGACAGAGTGATAAAGAGCACCAACTTTGGAATCACCTCTTGACTTCATATTCCTGCTCTGCCATCTACCAGGTGTGTGATCTTAGACATTTGTGATTTATATCTCTAAAATAATATTTTTCTCATGGGGTGGTTGTAGAATTTAAATAGAGATGATTAGCATATAGAAGTCATTCGTGGGGTGTTCGTTGTACTCACCATTTATGATAGGTATAGAAAGCATTATGTGTGACTCACAGTGAGCACCTAATAAATTATAGCTAATACTACTGTTATCATTATAATTCCTTAAATCAGCCTGTATCTGATGTAGACTTACTGAAAACACAGGAGGATATCTAAAGGGATGACTAAAACTTGACTCATTTTGTCATAAAAAAAAAATTTTAGTCATGTGAGTAGGGTGGAATAATGAACCAAAAATCATCCAAGTCATCCTATATATCCTTCTTAAGTGTATGCAAATGCAAGGTTTCTGAGTCTAGAGTCATCATCCTAACAGCCTTTGTAATGAAAATATTGCCATTCTTAAACAAAGCATGTGCCATTTTAAAACACTGTGTCGTTCAAAGCAACCTAGTGTATGCTCCTGAGACACTGCCAAGATTTGCCAAATTGTGTAATTTTTACCTATCATTTGATATTCATAGCATTCATAACACAATATGTACTTACAAGATATGTCCTTTGGCCGAGCACGGTGACTCAAGCCTGTATTCCCAGCACTTTGGGAGGCCGAGGTGAGAGGATTGCCTGAGCCCAGGGATTTGAGACCAGCCTGGGAAATATTGTGAGACCTTGTCTCTACAATAAATAAAAAAATTAGCCAGGCATGGTAGTGCATGCCTGTAGTTCCAGCTACTTGGAAGGCTGAGGTGGAAGAATCACCTGAGTCCAGCATGTTGAGGCTGCAGTAGCCATGAGCATGCCACGGCACTCCAGCCTGGGTGACAGGGTGAGACTCCAACTAAAAAAAAAGAAAGAAAAGAAGAAGATATGTCCTTCATGTGTTTTCCTTGAGGTGACTGTAGATCATCCACAAGAAGAGACCCATGAGATAGCTGGACACATGGACTTGGACCTTGACCTAGGTTGAAGCTGTCGATATCACCACACAGTTGTTATTTGAAACCCAGGGAGGCAGCAGAGGCATGAAGAACAGAGGACCTAGTGTGAGGCTCAGGAAATATACTCCCCTGTTGTCCCCTGCATGCCATATGACCAGAGGTAAGTTATTTAAGCCCAGGGCTCTACCTCATCTGAATAAGTGTTAACAACTCCTATTTCATAGGCGCAATTACTGAGAGGCTACTACCTTATTCATTGAGATTTAAAGGCTTAGAATAAATGTCAGCTCATGCTAGTACTATTGCTATTAATTAAATCACCTAGGGAAAATTTCTAGAGTAAGTAGAATACTGAAAACATCAGTATTTACAAGAAGTGGGAAATGAAGAAGATCCTTTGAAGAAGACAGAGTATAGACAGAGAAAGAGGGGAAGCCAAAAAAAAAAAAAAAAACAGAAGATGATGTCAGTGAAGCCAGAGGAAGGGAGAATCAAGAAGGAGGGAGTCATTAGTGATTTTAAAGGATGCAGGAAGTTCAAGGTAGATGGAGACCAGAAGAATACCGATTGGATTTAGACACCAAGAGATCATTGGTGACCTTGGGCAGAACAGTTGGTGTAGAAGTTGGAGTAGCAGCCAGATGCCAAAGAGTTGACGAGAAAATGAGACCTGTGAAAATAGAAAGCCATTGCAAGAAGTGTGTTTGGGAAGAGAAGCAGGAACTTCCTGAAGTAAAAGGACTGGGGAATTAGGCCCTGTCAAGAGAATGATGTGATGGTTGAGCTGAATATGAACATAAATAAATAGGAGGAGAAGATGAAGGTGTTGTGGGTGCTAGGAGCTGGATAGTATTGTGGACTGAGAAGTTATGAGTAGTTTAGAACATTCCCCAGCAAATGAATGCAGGAGAGTCAGGATCATGCTTCAATAGAAGTTCAGTCTCCTTTGGAAACCACAGAGCCTCCTGAGTGAATGGGAGGACTATGAAAGGAGCTGGTCAAAGCTGCATTGGTGGTTCTTTAGAGAAAATTCTCACCTGGTATGTAGGCAGTTGGATTAGTTTTTCTCCCTTCCGCCTTTTGTGGGATACAACGCATATCCTTGTAAATGGAAGGTCTTGTCTCTGTTTTAGATTTCAGATTCCAGTGTAAGCTGTAGGGATCCTGGAATTGTTTTTTTTATGAGGAGCAAAAGCTGCCCAGTAAAGGCCTTTTCTCTTTATGTTTCCTGGCCCAGTTCACAGATCCACTGTTCTCCCCTCAAGGCCCAAAAGAATTGGGATCACCCATAACTTATGCTGTGGTTGTCCTTTCTACAGCCCTTTTATTCTGTTGATGGATTCAGAAGATTATGGGTCTCCATGGTAAACTGTTGTTCTTTCTTTCTAAAGGGACCAAGGTTTCTAATCCTGTTCATACATGTCTGCAGGGAGGTAGAGAGGCGGGTGTGGTCCTTATCCCTAAGGTTGGTGGTACCCCTATAAAGAGGATACATACCAGTGTGCTGGCCTCTGCTTACATAAGCCTCAGGTCCTGGACAGGAGCACTGACTGAGCATGGTACTGTGCAGAGGATTTATAGCAAGCATTCGTTTAGAGGTAGCTTTTTCTTGCCATATCAGCTTCCTGTTTCTGAAAGGAGGGAAGGTATTTATGGAAGTCAGCTTGATCTTTTCCTGTGTATTAACTGGAGGTAGGAATTGGTGTCACGAAAACTGGTCAGAGTTTCAGAAAATAAGGGCAAATAATTTTTTTTGTTTTTTAGTATTTTCATAAAATAGATATGAGGAAGGAATTTTTTAATAAGAATAATATGGGAAATATTGAATAAAGACTTTGAGTTGCCTTAAATTATTATATGAATATTAAAGAACAAGTTATAAATTTATCCGCAATCCCTATACTGTTCTTTGACATTGATATTTTTATATCTTCAGATTGGCTGTATAAAGAAATCATGCATTTCAATTTTGTAAGGGTCATGAGAGCCTTTCATTTGTATAGATTACTTATTTTGAAATTTAATAGTAGAAAATAGAGCATTATGGTTTAACAAAAAGGAACCACTCTTTTCTCAGTCAGTTGTCATGAGTGGGGTGCTTCAGCCCATACTTTCTTGTGATTTTATGTGTAAAATCTTCTTTATGTGAGTTTTAAGAAGAGAGAACAAAAAATGACACTGAGGACAAAAAAAGATCATTGAGAATAGAATATGATCAGAGGATAAAAGAGATAAATTATTAACTAAGTGGTATTAAACACTGTACAATACTAACACCTTAGTAAAAATGGAACCCAAGGCATCTATCTGTGGCACAAATTTCTTCTTTGTTTTTCTCTCTACTTAGGAATTGAAGATATATCCCCAAATTTTTGGCAAGCGAATCTCTTAGGGAAGAATATGGTATATTTTTTTAGTTGTTATTTTTTACTTTATAATGCCTGTTTAAAAACTGCTCACAGCATCTACATTTTGTTCAAATACTTCACATCAGCTCCTCTTTGACGTGGGTGTTATCCCCATTTTACAGATGATTAAACTGGAGTTTACAGATAGATGTTAAAGTGACTTATCTGACATTATACAGCTAGTAAGTGATAGAGCCTAGAGTCAGATCCAAATTGGTGCCAAAATCACGTAATCCTTACATCTTTGTTCTAATATTTTCCAAATCATATGCCTTTAAAGAGGCTTTTAAGTTCTTAAGCTATAGGCCAGGGGCCAGCCCACTGTAGTCCAGAGGCCAAATCTGGCCCTCCACCTATAGCCCGTAAGATAAGAGTGTTTTGTATATTTTTTAACATTAAAAAAAATCAATAAAAGAATATTTTGCTGGATACAGTGGCTCACACCTGTAATCTCAGCACTTTGGGAGACTGAGGCAGGAGGATTGAGCCCAGGTGTTCAGGATCAGCCTGGATAGCATAGTGAGAGTTCATCTCTACAGAAAATAAAAAAATTAGCTGGGTTTGGTGACACACCTATAGTCCCAGCTACTCAGGAGGCTGAGGCAGAAGGATAACTGAGCCCAGGAAGTCGAGGCTCCAGTGAACTGTTATTATGCCAGTGCACTTCAGCCTGGGCAACGGAGTGAGACCTTGACAAACACACACACACACACATACACACACATACACACACACACACACGAAGAAGAAGAAGAAGAATTAGTAACACCTGAAAATGGAATGAAATCAAATTGCAGTGTCCATTCATAAATCTTACTGGAGCACAGCTACTCTCATTCATTTATGTCTATGACTGCTTTTACATTCCCAGGGCAAAGGTTAGTAGTTGTGACAGAAACCTGTCTTATGGTCCACAAAGCCTAAAATATTTACTATGTTTCTGTCTTTTTCTAGGAAAAGTTTGCCAAACCCTACTCTAGAATATTAGAACAAAAATCTGCGATTATAGTTTTGTGTGGGACTCGAAAGTTCATTAAAGCTTTCGCGCACCTTAGGCCTTTTGATCATTTCAACAGCCAGTGAGGCAGATGGTGTTACCCTGTTGTACCAACCAAGAATGGATGCCAAGCCCCGTGGTCTCATCAGCACTATCCAGCTTATTCGTGTTCAGTGACTTTCTAAGCACCTAATTTTATTTGGCATCTTAAAATAGGGTTTTATTTTGACCTTCTAGCTTGAATGTGTTAATTCAGTTTCCCACTATCTTGAGGAGAAATTTCATATCAGATTTGGAACACCTCTGCGCCTGTGGCCCCAGGCAGACCTCCCAAGTTATACAAGTACTCATTGCACTTTGCTAATTGTGGAGTTCTGACCCTGGTGTTCCCTCTTGATCTCCCTCTTTCTCTCTGTCCACCACAGTGCCTGGCACATAGTAGGCACTCAAAGTTTAGATGAATGAATGAATGTGAAATCAACAGTCCTTTAAATTGCAGAAGAAAAAAACATTAATACTGGTTTCATCCTGGTAGATAAGACCTTTCACTATGGAATTTTGTGAAAGTTAGTGGTGTGTGAACAAGAAAAGCAGCCAGGAGAGAAAACAAATGTGAATTTCAAGATACATTTTGTTACAGAATTTGGCTTAAAATTTTTATAGAATTTGGGGTTTTAAAAAAATACATGCAAGCAATCTAAATATCCATTGACGGAGTGAAGCAAAATATGGTGTATGCATAACAATGAAATATTTATCCTTAAAAAGGAAGGAAATTCTGTCTTGTATGAATTGCTACAGTATGGATGAACCTTGAGGACATTAGGCTTTGTGAAAAAGTCAGTCCTTTATTTCATGTATAGTATTACAAATACTATATATGTAATTTCACTTATATAAGATAGCTAGAGTACTCAAATTTATAGAGGGAGAAAATAGAGTGGTGGTTGCCAGAAGCCTGGTGGAAAAGTGAATTAGAAGTTATTGTTTAATGAGTATGTAGTTTCAGTTTGGGAAGATGAAAAAGTGCTGGAGAAGATAGATGTTTATCTTTTGATACATAGTATCTAAGTGATTCAGTCCTAACATGAATTAAAATGTAAAGTTAATTGGGTCCTCTTCCATATTTTATTTTCAAAGTATATTGATATATAGAACTTGTAAGAAAGATTATGTAGATTTAAGGTGATGCTGAATATAAGTTACTCTTTCCTTCCTTCCTTGTTGGTAGCTTATAGAAGAAACTTAACTAAAACTATAGAGTATGCTGACAGGTATCTTTCTAAAGATAGCAGTTTTTTAAAAATTCTTTGTAGTTTCAAAGAGAAATAATAAAGTAAAATCTATTAAATCAGTTTATTATACAGCATATATAGTTAAATAAGATATTTATTACTGCTATATATTCATGAAAATTAATTCTTAAAAATTTTTTTTAGCTGGGAGCGGCGGCTCACACCTATAATCCCAACACTTTGAGAGACCAAGGTGAGAGGATTGCCTGAGCCCATGGTTTGCGACCAGCCTGGGAAACTTGGCAAGACCTCGTCTCTACAATAAATCAAAAAATTAGCTGGACATGGTGGTGCATGCCTGTAGTTCCAGCTACTAGGAAGGCTGAGGCAGAAGGATCGCCTGAGCCCAGCAGGTCAAGGCTGCGGTGACTGGGAGCATGCCACTGTCTTCCAGCCTGTGTGACAGAGTGAGACTCCAACTGAAAAAATATTTATTTATTTTTCTTTAAAAGTAGGTCAGAATTGGAGCATTTTAACTAGTAGTGAAAATTGGGGTCATAATGTGACTTTACATGAACAAACAACTCTTATTCTATTTTATGTATAAAAATTAATAACAGAAATAAATGCCCAAGGTAAAAGGAATTAAAGATTCACAAAGAAGTATGAAATAAAACATAAGCCATCCTACAGATATCTATTCCCACTTCCCAAAAGTTAAAACTTTACCCAAAATTAAGTTTATTGAGTATACATAAAGAAAAAATATTTTCTGCATACTCCAGCATATATGTCTTTTAAAAAATAAGTCCCTGGCTTTATTTTTCTGCGTAAACTTTTTAAAGATACAGGGTACGATTCAGAGTTAGGTATATAAATGTTCATTATGCAGTTACCCTTGTTGATGAGGTGTGTCCCTCCTTCCCCTGGCAGTTTCCCTCAACTGCCAACCCCACCCTCCCCTACCTTGGCATTTTCCCACCACTGCCAATAGTATTATGATAACTTCCCACCCTACTCCATAGTATTATGATAATTGTTCAAGGTCCGCTTATGAGTGAAAACATATGGTACTCTGCTCTTTGTTTCTGTGATAGTTCACTGGGTATAATAGACTCTAAATTTATCCAAATTGCTGCGAAGACCATATGTTTGTCCTTTATGGCTGCATAATATTCCATTGTATATGTGTACCACATTTTTTTAATCCAGTCCAGCTTCATTGTGCAGCATGGTTGATTCCATGTTTTTGCTATTGTGAATAGAGCTGCAACAAACATGCATATGCAGGTATCTTTTTTTGTAGAATGTTTTGAGTTCCTCTGGGTATATTCCCAATAGGGGGATTGCTGGGTAATATGAAAGGTCAATTTCTAATTCTTTCAGAAGTCACCACACTGTCTTCCAAAGAGGTTGCACTAGTGTGAATTCCCACCAGCGGGGTAGAAGCATTCCTTTTTCTCCACATCCTCACCAGCATCTGTTGTT
>CAUYQG010235929.1:0-10228 GCA_963574415.1 Tarsius wallacei | reverse complement strand
CTGTAGTTCCAGCTACTCGGAAGGCTGAGGCGGAAGGATTGCCGGAGCCCAGCAGGTCGAGGCTGCAGTGGCCGGGAGTGGCCACTGCACTCCAGTCTGGGCGACAGAGTGAGACTCCAACTCAAAAAAAAAAAAAAAAGTAGAAGGAAAGATAGATGGTATTTGTCTAAAGATGTTTTGAATATCACAGTTAAATAATTCATTCTTTCCATTTCAGATCAGACTTTTTAAAAATATATTTTTCTGTGTCTTCTTTCACCTGCTTTTGCATAAATAAAATGTCAGGATCCAGATAAGAAAAACCAGAAAAATACAACTATTCTGATAAGTCTTTGTCATGATATTTGAGTAGAAATATTCTCTATATCTGATAATTCAGTTGAGTAGGAACTAAATTTGCTGTTATCAAAAGTTCTTAGTCATCAGATATGTGAACTGCTAGGGTATTTTTTGAAAAAAACAGAGTATCATAGAGTGATTTTAAAAAGTTACTTGTAATGCACATGTAAAAGGTGTTCAACATCATTTAGGCATCAAAGAAATGCAGAATAAACCACATTGATACTACTTCCCACAAATCAAAATGTTAGATATGTTAGATACACAATAGTACAGTAACACGTTGTATCAGGTCTGTAGCCTAGGAGCAATAGGCTACAGCCTAGGAATACAGAAGGCTAAACCATCTGGGTTTGTGTACACATACTTTATGATGTTCACACAATGATGAAATCCCCTAACAATGTATTTCTCAGAATGGATCCCCATCGTTGTAACAAATGACTGTATATGCATCATATACCCAGAAAAACTTATACAATATTTATAGCAGTTTTATTCAGTATAGACAAAAACTACAGACAGAAAAAAAAATCCCGTAAGAGAATGAATAAATGACTGTGTAATATTCAGTAATAACAAGGATGAATATCACATTTCTCAAACAACATCCTGAGCAAAAAAAGACACAAAAGGATATATACGAGTCCATTTATATTAAGTATAACACAAACAAAACTAAGATATAGTGACAGAAATCAGATCAGTGGTTGCCTCCGGTGAGCAGGCATGACAGACTGGAAAGAGGCGCAAAGCATATTTCTCATGGAAATATTCTGTATCTTGAATTTGGTGATAACATGAGTGTAAAGCATCTGTCAATATGAATTGAACTGTACACAACAGGAATGAAAGCTACATGAATGTATGCATTTTTAAACTCACTGAAGTGTACACTTAAGACTGAATTTTATCACATGTGAAACTTAACAACATATAATTTACCACATGGACATTTTGTTAAAAAAATAGCAAGAGTTCTTTAAAAATGAAAAATAAGTGCGGAAAAACAAAGATCAATAGAAAGATTGGAAGACAAAGTTGAAGAAATCTCCCAAAAAGTAGTAAAATGAAAAGATGAAAAATATTTTTAAAAAATTAGAAGATCAACTGGGCACAGTGGCTCAGTTTGTAATCCCAGCACTTTGGGAGGCTGAGGCGAAAGGATTGCCTGAGCCCAGGGTTTCAAGACCTGCCTGGGCAACTTGGTGAGATCTTGTCTCTACAATAAATCACACACACACACACAAAAACTAGCTTGGCATGGTAGAGTGTATCTGTAGTTCCAGCTACTTGGAAGGCTGAGGCAGAAGGATCGCCTAAGCCCAGCAGGTCGAAGCTGTGGTGGCCGTAAGTGTGCCACTGCACTCCAGCCTGGGTGACAAGAGTGAGACTCTGACTCAAAAAAAAGAAAAAAATAGCTGATCCATGCAAGAGGTCCAACATCCAAAAATGGGAGTTTCGGAAAAAAGAAAATGTAAAAGAAATTATCTAGACAGTAATTAAAGGAAATTTCCCAGAACTGAAAAGCACTGGCCTTTGCGAGCAAAGTAAAAACAGAGCCATACTAATTGTGAAATTTCAGAACATCTATAAACTTCTAGACACACAAATGATAACTGTCCAAAAATCAGAATGGCACTGGATATCTCAACAGCAACATAGGAAAGTAAGCTAAAAATGAAAAGTTTCTTAAAATTCTGAAGAAAACTGATTTGTAACTTAAAATTTTAACTCAGACAAGCTTTTAGTCAAACATGAGGACAGAGTTAAGATATTTTCAGACTCATGAACCTCAAATAACTTACCTCACATGAACCTTTTCTCAAAGAGTTCCTGGAAGTCATCCACCAAAATAAGATAAAATCCGGAAAGCAGAAGATATGGAATACAGGTAACGAAAGAACTAGCACAAGAGAATCCCCAAGATAAAGGTAAGGAAATTCATTGGATCATAACTATAAGAAAGTTTCAGAGAGTAACCAGTCCAGGTTGAAAGCCACGAGACATGAGAAGAAAAAATTTCCAACATCTGATAGTCTTGAGGAGACTTGGGCAAGTGACAGTTTTGGATTTAATTAGTATTAGTAATAAGCACATAAAATACTAAGCAAGCACAAATAAAACCACAATAATTATTAGCTCAGAGAAAAACAAAAGTTGTGTTAGAAAACTAAGCAGCCATGTGCATTGGCTTGCCTCTAATTCCAGCTACTTGAGAGGCTGAGATGGGAGGGGAGGATCACTCGAACAGAGGCGTTCAAGCCTGCAGTGAGCGATGATCATGCCACTACACTAGCCTAGACAACAGAGCAAAGCCCTGTCTCAAAATAAATGAAAATAGACTTAAAAGATAAAAATAGAAAAGTTATCAAAGCTTAAAAAAGTTACTCCATAACTTTAACTGTGAATCCTACGTGCATGCTTATAATAAGGCTATTGAACATTTATCTAGCCAAAATTACTAACTACTGTGGTAGGATGAAGTAATAGGGAAAGGGAAGGGGAAGTGGCTAAGCAGGAAGGAAAGAAAGCTAAATTCTCATGCTCAGAAGTGGGAAGTCAACAGAAAATGCTAAAATTGAGAAATCAATACGAAATACCAAAGATCAACCAAAAGACTATAAAGTGTTCTCTTCTGAAAAGGAGAAAATACCAAGGAAGGTTAGGGAATTGCTTCTCAGCTAACAAATCTTGCGCAAGCTCTTTAGCACTTTAAAATACAATCATATGTTACAAAATGACAGAGATACATTCGGAGAAATGCATTATTATGCAATTTTGTCATTGTGCTGACATCACAGAGTATGCTTACACAAACCTAGATGATACAGCCTACTATATACCTAGGCTATACGTCTATTGCTCCTAGGCTACAAACCTGTACAGCATATTTACTGTACTAAATACTGTAGGCAATTGTAACACAATAGTATTTGTGTATCAAAACATATCTAAGCATAGAAAAGGAACAATAAAAATACTGAATCAAAAATAAAAAATGGTATATTTGTATAGGGGAGTTACCATGAATGGAGTTTGCAGAACTAGAAATTGCTGCTCTGGGTGAGTCAGTGAGTAAGTGGTGAGTGAATGTGAAGGTCTAAGACATTAAAGTACACCACTATAGTAGACCTCATAAACGCTGGGCACTTAAGCGACACTAAATTTAAATTTTAAAATTTTATTCAATAATAAATTAATCTCAGCTTATTGTAACTTTTTGTTTCAGAAACTTAATTTAACTTGTTGACACTTATAATACTTATTTTAAATAACACATTGTACAGCTGTACAAAAAAATTTTTTCCTTATATCCTTATTCTATAAGCTTTTTTCTAATTTAAATTATTTAGGCCAGTGCAGTGGCTCACACCTATAATCCCAGAACGCTGGGAGGCTAAAGTGGGAGAACTGCTTGAGCCCAGGAATTCAAGACCAGCCTAGGCAACATAGTCCTCTCTACAAAAAAATATCAAAAAATTAGCCGGCATAGTAGCACATGCTGTAGTCCCAGCTACTCAGGAGCCTGAGAGGCAGGAGTGCATGAGCCTGTAAGATCAAGGCTGCAATGAGACATCATGCCATTTCACTCCAGCCTAGGTGACAGAGTGAGACCCCAACTCAAAAATAAATAAATATTTAAAATTTTAATTACTTTCTAAACTTTTTTGTTAAAAACTAAGACACAGACACACACCTTAGCCTAGGCCTACACAGTATCAGGGTCATTAATATCACTGTCTTCCACCTCCACATCTTGTCCCCTGGAAGCTTCAGTAACAGGTATGAAGCTGTCATCTCCTGTAACAATGCCTTCTTCTGAAATACCATCTGAAGGACCTGCCTGAGGCTGTTACAGTTAACTATTTTTTACTAAGTAGAAGGAGTACACTAAAAATACAAATGATATAATGATAAAAAGTATAGTACAGTAAATAGTTACAACATCACTAGATGATAGGAATTTTTCAGCTTCTATTATAATCTTATGGGATCACTGTCATATATACAGTCCAACACTGAAACATTGATTTGCAGCACATGACTGTACAGGTATGCATAATATTGGTAAAAAAAAAAAAAAAGACACCTCAGAAAAAGCAGATACAAAAGTTTAAATATGTTATGACTGAAACAATACATTAATTTGAAAAAAAAAAGTAAAAGCAAATAATTAGCTGTGTGTGGTGACAGGCTTATTAGTGGAATTTTCTCCCTTAATTTTCCAATCTCTAATACTGTTATACTGCTTCTACTATTTTCAATTAAGTTTTATAGTATGTTAGTTGGATAGTTGAAGTCCCTCTTTACAATGCTCCTCCCTCTCTGTGGATACCATCCTACTTCTTACCAAAGCCATCTAAACATCACAACACCTAAGCCCTCTTTTAAGTGGGTTAAAACAACACCTCCTTGTTCCTTTCATCCTCATACTACACCTCTCCTTCATGACCCTACAGTACCTTATCATATACGGATGATAAGCTCCTTGAGGGCAGCATTACATCTTATTTGTCTTAGTATCTCCAACACTCAGCACAGAATCTAGAACACCAAAGGCACTGAATATTTAATTCAATTATTTATTTCAGTAACCATAAGAAATCTAAGTGCTTCTGTCAAATCAAAACATGGATTACAAATTTTTAAAAAGAGGAAAGGCCAAAAGAACCAATAAATATAATGCAAAAAAAGCTGTCTAAAAGGAAAATGTGACCGGAAATGGTGGCTCATACCTACAACCCCAGTACTCTAGGAGGCCAAAGCAAGAGAACTGCTTGAACCCAGGAGTTCGAGACTAGCTTGGACAACATAGAGAGACCTCAACTCTACAAAAAATTTAAAAATTAGCCAGGTGTGGTGGTGCTTGCCTATAATCCCAGCTACTCAGGAGGCTGAGGCAGAAGGATCACCTGAGTCCAAGAGATTAAGGCTGCAATGAACTGTGATCATGCCAGTGCCCTCCAGCCTGAGTGACAGAGTGAGACCCAGACTCAAATAAATAATAAATGGGAAATGTGAATTCTTATTTATTCCTGCTTTAACAGTTTTAGAATAACCTACCTTTAACTCTCTGTAGAACTCAGATTAGCGAAATATTTTTCAAATCTTACTAGAAACTCACCTAGATTAACAATAAACTCAAAATGTCTTAAATCTTTCATAAAGTAATGAAATGAAAAAGACAGTTATCAGACAGTTCTTTAAAGTTTGATGTTAAAGAAAATGTATTTAAATTTTTTTAAAAGATTTTTCAATAATATGAGTCAGCAAGTCCTACAGCTCTCTACCTGATCATATTCTGCATCAACACAAACACTTTTGGTGATGATATCAACAAATATCAACTTATCTGGTGCCCAAAAAACTTGTAAAGTCTCATTGTTTAATCCCACTTTAATCCCATTGAAATACCAAAATTAATGGAACTATATATGACATCCAAACGTGAAAGAAGGGCCATTTGTGAAAAAAGGGACTAAAAATGACGCTTTTTTGTTATTTTTAAATTTTGCAATAAAACATTTTACAAATACAATTAAAGTTTATTGGAAAGACACAGACATAATGAGACAATAAAAATTTACTCCAGCTCCACCAAAGATAGTCTGTTTTACAGTATATTCCTCCAATACATATGTCTTCTTTACATATGTATTATTTTTATAAAAATTTGATCATACAGTACTTCATATTTTCCCCTCTGCAGCATACTGAACAGTGAAACCACAGCTATGTTATTAAATGTTCTTCTACAGTATCAGTTTTTGTTTGTTTTAGGAGTCTCACTCTGTTGCCCAGACTGGAGTGCAGTAGCATGATCACAGCCACCACAGCCTTGATCTCCTGGGATCAGGCAATCCTTCCGCCTCAGCCTTCCAAACAGTTATAACTACAGGTGCGCACCACCATGCCGGGCTAATTTTTTTATTTATTGTAGAGATGAAATCTCGCCAAGTTGCCTAGGCTGGTCTCAAACCCCTGGGCTCAGGCAATCCTCTTGTCTCCACCTCCTAAAGTGCTGGGATTACAGATGGGAGCCACTGTGCCGGGCACCAATATCAGTGTTAATGGGTGTAAGAAATTCATCATATATGTCCTTTATATATACATATATATAAAACAATTTAGTTTTCTAATCTACTGATGGACACTTAAACTGTTCATAATTTTTTCAAAATTATAAACAATCTACAACAAATACTCTTATAACTAAATCATTTGGTTGAAAAAAAGAATATTTTTGCTAATCCATTCCATAAGGTAAGAAATTAAAAACATCAAGTCCTAAAAATCTCCCCAGAAAATAAGTGCACCATACATTGACTATATTAAAGGCAGAAAGTTTCAAAATTATATAAGCATAAGAAAAAACTGAGGTTATATAGCAAATCCTCACATCCTTTTCACTTGCACAAACCATAAACACATTCTTTTATTTCTTGAGAAATTAAGTCCAAAACATGTATTTCAGGAACAATTCGAGATATAAGAGTTAATTTTAATATAAAGGCAGTCTTCACTTTGTATGGTTATAATATACATAAATTAACACAAGTCTCCCAAAAATGCAATTCAAATGTCAGTCATCACAATACATTAACTGTGCATCAAGCATAGGTAGCTCATGATTATAATCCCTGCACTTTCGGAGGTCAAGGCAAGATTGCTTGAACCCAGGAGCTCGAGACAAGCCTAGGCAATATAATGAGATCTCATCTCTACAAAAATATTTTTAAAAATTAGGCGGGCACAGTGGCACACACCTGTAGTCCTAGCTTCTGGGAAGATTGAGGCAAGAGGATTGCTTGAGCCCAGGAGGCTGAGGCTACAGTGAGTCAGGATCATGCCACTGCACTCCAACCTGAACAACAGAGTGAGACCCCGACTCAAAAAGAAAAAAAAAAAAATACTGTGAATAACTACATAAACTCCAAACTTCTCTGCTAGCTCTTTAGTCCAGAAATCCCTATGTAAAGAACGGACACACATCATAATCAATAACCAATCATTTCATGTCTTTCGAAGTATGTCAGTGATTGGTCACCTCACATCTGTTATTCAGTTAATACACAGAGTAAAATTATAGTAGCTGTGATAAATTCACATGACATTTTACAAAAATGGATAATCAAAAGAGAGGAATTGCCCAACATAGATGAAAATGCAGCAAAGAAACATAATGCTAAATTTGGACTGAATGTAAATGAAAATTTAGAAGAAATCGCTGACCACAGGAATGTTGAATTGCTGCCTTACAAGAGACTCTAGATATGCAGCCAGAGAAACTTAGTGAAAGGTGAACATCTCAACATAAATGCAAAATGTGATTTTGACAAAAAAGATGAAGATGTCCAAGGGAGGCGACAATGACAAAAAAAAAAAAACAACTTTATATCAAAGGGACTCTCATAGATATTTCACAACATTGAAGGCACAACAAAGAAAATGTTAGCTGAACCAAACTTAGAAAG
The DNA here is from genome assembly GCA_963574415.1 of Tarsius wallacei. Classification (NCBI taxonomy): domain Eukaryota; kingdom Metazoa; phylum Chordata; class Mammalia; order Primates; family Tarsiidae; genus Tarsius; species Tarsius wallacei. Next base: position 2,411 of record CAUYQG010235929.1, on the reverse strand, counting down.
GAGTATGAAAATTCACAGCATAGAAAAGATGCTCAATTCACATTATTTTAAGCTATACAACAAGAGGGCAAGTACTGCTCATACTCTTGATGTATTTTTTTTTTGACAAAGAAAACACTTTAATTCTGATATTTTAAATTATAAAGTACTATGAAATTATTTTAATCTTACTATTTATTTAAAACCTTCCTGTACATTTATAACTAACTGTAAAAGAGTTTTTAATATTTTATTTTTCTTTTTTTTTTTTGAGTTGGAGCCTGATTCTGTAGTCCAGGCTGAAGTGCAATGGCACAATCGCAGCCACCACAGCCTCGAACTGCTGGACTCAGGCAATCCTTCTGCTTCAATCTTTCAAGTAGCTGGAACTATAGGTGCGCGCCACCAAGCCTGGCTAAAAAGTTTTTAATGTTTTGACAATATTTTTTAAAGGTCATACAGAGTAATCTTAATTTTTCCCACTGATTATTATAATCACTTTGAATAGCTTCAGCTTCAATTATCATTTTTACAGTCCCATATTACTATGCAAATCAAGAAATGACTAGTGTGTAATATAAATTTATACTCCATCTTAGTGATTTTAATGTTTATCGTTGAGCATTTAAAGGAACATCTATAATGCACCATAAGCCCATATGGCACCATGTTAAAATGTGCATAAGACCAAACACATCATACATGCAAACCCAGAAGTATAAAAATAATCTATACTAAATTATGTCTTTAGTTAACACTATTTTTCCTTTTTCTGTTTTAAGTGTAGTAAAGTAGATTCTTTGGATAGGCCAGAGTTATGATTACCTTTAGCCTATCAACTTTGGTAGAATCAATCTAGCAGAAAGCTACAGAAATAAGTCTAATATTTTAGCCAGATTTGAGATGTGAATATAAGCACAAAATGACAGGAGAAAAGTTTTTAAAAAGTAAATACTAATTTTGACCTGTTTTAATTTTTCCAACAAAATTTTAATTTCTAAACTAATTTGGGAAGACAGGATAATACCTATCTTCCAACGTATGTAATCAAAAAACCATAAATCAGAATATGCATTGTATTTTAACTCACATCCAGTTTTTTGCCAATTATAATCTGATTTTTTTTTTTTTTTTAAGAGACAGGGTCTCACTCTGTTGCCAAGACTGGAGTATAGTGGTATGATTATAGCTCACTGCAGCCTGGAATTTCTGGGCTCAAGAAATCCTCTTGCCTTAGCCTTTCAAGTAGCTGGGACTACAGGCATGAGCTATTGCACCTGGCTATAATCTGATTTTTTTTTTTTTTTTTTGAGTCGGGGTCTCACTCTGTCACTCAGGTTTTAGTGCAGTAGCACAATCATGGCTCACCATAGCCTTGACCTCCTGGGGTCAGGCAATCCTTCTGCCTGGCCTTCTGAGTCGTTGGAACTACAGGTGCCCACCATCATGCCCACCTACTTTTTAAGATTTTTGTGTGTGTGTGGAGACAAGATCCTGCTGTGTTGCTCAGGCTAATCTCGAACTCCAGGGCTCAAGCTATCCGGATTACAGGTATGAGCCACCATGCCTAGCTGATTATTTACTTTATGAAGAGTAACAACTTCTAAAAGATGAAGCACCAGGTACAGTGGCTCACGCCAGTAACCGCAACACCTTGGGAGGCTGAGATGGGAGGAATGCTTGAGCCCAGGAATTCAAGACCAGCCTAGGTAACATAGCAAAACCATGTCTCTACAAAAAATTAAAAAATTAAAAAAAAATTAGCTGGCTGTGGTGGCATATACCTGTAGTCCCAGTTACTCATGAGGTTAAGGTGGAAGGATGGCCTGAGCCCAGGTGGTTGAAGCTGCAGTAAGCTGTGATCATGCCACTGCACTCCAGCCTGGGTGACAGAGTAAGACCCCAACTCAAAAAAATAAAATTAAATAAATAAGCATAAAAGGTAAGAAAATATAAAGCTTCCTTGCAATATCTCACTGTAGCTGCACTAAGCTGCAATAGCTCAATGTTAAACATTAATGTTTAAGAGTATTAAAGCACTAATCATAAAATAAAGTCATTCAATTAAACAATGTTCAAAATCTGGAACAATTTTTCTTACTAATACACTGGCATATCAGTCTTCAGTCTAGAATGAATGTTTTCTCCAACAGATGAGTTGTAAAAAGCCACTGCCCAGAGATAAAAGCTTTTGGAACTTATTAGACAAATGACTGACAACATCTAATAAAAATGCACAAAGAAGCCGGGCTCGGTGGCTCAGCCTGTAATCCCACGCCTTGGGAGGCTGAGATGAGTGGATTGCCTGAGCCCGAGGGTTCGAGACCCGCCTGGGCAAGCGAGACCTCATCTCTACAATAAATCAAAAAATTAGCCGGGCGTGGTAGCGCGCGCCTGTAGTTCCAGCTACTCGGAAGGCTGAGGCGGAAGGA
>CAUYQG010235927.1:0-19181 GCA_963574415.1 Tarsius wallacei | reverse complement strand
CTTTGTCAGACCTGGAGTTGGCAAATACTTTTTCCCAGTCTGTGGGCTGTCTTCCTGCTCTCTTGATGGTTTCTTTGGCTTTGCAGAAGCTTGTCAGTTTAATGAGGTCCCACTTGTCTATCTTATCTCTTATGGCCTGTGCATTTCGGGTATTGCTCAGGAATTGGATGCCAGTACCAATTTCCATAAGGGTGTGTCCTGCATTTTCTAAGGTTCTTATGGTTTGAGGTTTTACGTTTAGGTCTCTGATCCATTTAGAGTTAATTTTTGTGTATGGGGAGAATTTATTGGTTTTAATGCTTGATAAATGTGTTAGAATTTATTTTATCACCTTTTCGCTTTTTACATTTGGAGATGAGAACCAACTGAGATAGGTAAAAATATGTCAGGTCTATTACTGATGAAGCTGGATTGAAAAATAAAGATTTCTACTTCATGTAGGAATTAGACTAACATAACTTCTGTTTCTTCTTTCTCTTTACCCCCTCCTCACTCTTTCCTCTTTCATTCCTAGTTGTAACATGAAGAGACCCTGACCTGGGAAACCACACATCAACCCCACACCCTTCTTAGATGCAGGATAGGCAGGAGAATGATGGCCCACAGAAAAGCTGAGATACACAGGACACTTACAAATCCCTTCTCCCATCTCACCAGAGAAACCACTCATTCATTCATTCATTCATTCATTCAGTAACTAGTTAGTGATTGCCTACCATGTACCATGCAGAGTTCTAGAAATAGATGTAGATATGTAGATAAAAATATAGGCATATCAGTCAGCCTGTGTTAGTGAACAAAGCAAACCGTACCTTTGTGATGCTTACATTCTAGGGGGAGAGATAGTCAAAAAGGAAATAAATAAATACATCAGTAGTTAATAAATCAGATAGTGCTAAGTGCTATGAAAAAATATAAACAAGAATGAAAACAAGAAAGCATTAAGATAAGAAGGCATTTGAATAGAAACCCCAAAGACATCTACAACCTCCTTTGAGACTGGGAGGAAGGGTAGAAACTGTCTTTCCATACTGAAAAAAGTGGGGTTGAGTTTTTTGTAGAGACTATGAGAGTGCAGGAAAAATTAACTTCCCTTTAATCCCTGGCCTTATTTTCCTCTTAGCCCACTGCCCTTAACAAAACCCATGGTCAGCCAGTGCTATATCTGCCCTCTTTTGGGAAGGAGATCAGCAGTTCATCAGCACAATCTCACATTTATGAAGCTACAATATTACTGCAATGCCAATAGTACTCCTTTATGTACCCTCCTGTGCCCCACCGAAACCCTAGGAAGGTTCTAATATAGGACAGAGTCATGTATTAATTAAATTAACTCCAAAGTCACTTTGAACTTTAGAATGATGATTAATTCTGTTTTATTTACCATCCCACATTATGTTTAGCTGTGTTGTGCAATATGGATAACCAGAGGTTTTGCAATGAGTTCAAATGACATTCCAAATAATGTAATACCAGCCGGTGGCGGGGGGGGGGGGGGTGCTAAGTATTAGAACAAAATAAGACCTTCCTGATAACTACATTTCCAGGAAGAATTTTAAGTTCCCAAATCAAAACTTTATAAATTACAGCAGCAAAACAATCTAGATTTCATTCTTCCCCAAATTTTTATTTTGCTCATCTTCAGCCAGAAGTTCAAGGGGATCTTCAATGTTATTAAAACACTTTCCCAGCACAAATGACATTAAAATAATACAACTCGAAATTTCTCAAGGATCCTACTTGTTTCAGGTTCTCAGAGACAATGGAACCCATAGGATGATCATTGCAGTCATCTCACACTGAAAAAATGTAGGAAACACAAGCATAGCCCCAAGCCCTACAAGAGTTATTTCGGCCAAATTACCCAAGTGAACTCAAATATGTTGTGCAATCTAGTTCTCCATAATTGTTCCCAGAAAACATTAGAAAGGAAAGTACCTGGGTGCACCATTGCTAGGATGCCTGTCAGTATGCATTAGTCATCAAGAGCCACAACCTGTGAAATTGAAGTAAGAGAAGACGAATCCAAACAGAGACACACATTGGATATGCCTCTAAAGTCTCTTTTTAGGGGATATGCCTCTAAAGTCTCTTTTGATCTAGAACAGATCATTCTTCTTTTTTCCCCCTGTTGCTATCTATCTGTTGAATAAACTAAATAATTTGCCCCCCTTAAATGTTTGGATTCAATTGACTTGCATTTCCATGGTATGCCTTAACATGTTCCTTAACCCTCTAATTTTTGTAAATCTGTAATTAGACCCCAGGATTTACTTAAAATCAGGCTCAATTTTGGTTTCAGGGGGACAGATGCAGCTGCATTTTAGACATTTGATACCATTTGTAGTGGTTGTTTTTTAACCACTTGTTGCCTTAAATACAGCACCTTTTGCTGTTGTTTTTTCTCCAGGTTTTTGGGCCCAACATTTATATATCTAAATTGTTCTGGATTTTATATCTTAGAATCCTTAATATCGAAAGACAGGAAGTTAAATTAATTAAAATCTTCAAAAAAATATCCAGTTGTCAACAAAGTCATATCTTCCTTTATCTCTTTAAATCATGTAATTCTATTATGCATCCATAAAGGACAAACATATGGACATCACTGCAACTTGGATAGATTTAGAGTCTAGAGTACCATATGTTTTCACTCATAAGCAGACCTTGAACAGTTATCATAATACTATAAGAAAAGGATTGGCAGTAGTGAGAAACTGCCAGGGGACGAGGGACAGGATTGGCAGTTAAGGGAAACTGCCAGGGGAGTGGGGGCCACAGCCCATCAACTTGGGTACCAGCATTTGTATACCTAACCCTGAATTGTACCCCACACCACATTCTTCAAATTCAAAATTCAAAATTAATAAATAAATCTTTTTAAAAGTATGCATTTTCAAACCAAAAATAAATAAATAAATAAATAATGTAATTCTTTTTAGGAAGTATTCAATAATCAGACTGCCTTTCAGCACAGCGCTGGACTTGTCCTGCATGTCTCCTTTTCTAGTGTATGCTATATCTCCATATTTAAGAATCCAAACTTCAGAAATTTCAAGTAACTAGAAAAGCTAAGCTTCAAAGCATTGCTTTAATAGAGGCTCCATACTCTAAGATTATGTTCTGTGCTTAAGTCCCAGAAATCAAAATATGATAGCATACAATATTATATTTACCATATAATAGACAATCAAAAAGATTCTAGTTTTAAAAGAAAACTAGACTTGAAGTCAGAAGACTTGAGTCCAGGTTTCTCACCTATCACTTTTACTACATTAGGAAAACATTTAAATTAACGAGGATTTGGATTCCTCATCTATACAATAAGAGTAGGAATCTGGTTGATCTCTGAAATATTTTCCAAGATTAATGATTCTGAGAGTCTAAGTCTCTTCCAGTCTGTTGTATGTTCTGAGCTCAACCCCACTCTTTAGTTAAAGGGAAAATTTCTCCTTATGTCAATAACTTTCTGTTATTTAATCGGTGGGGGTTCTGCCTCAGAAAGGAATATAAATTACTCATTCTCCTATCCACACCTTCCCTAGAATATTCTTTTTCTTTTTTGCCCAACATGTTGTCTCACTTTCTGAAAAGTTTGACAAATTCTCTCTGTCCTCCTGCTATCATACAGTTGAGGGTGTAAAGTGTTAATTAATCATTTTATTAATTCAATAAAATATTATTCTGTTCTTGCTTTGGTCAGAAACTCTGCTAGATACTGAATGCAGCAGTGAACAAAACAGGCAAAGCTTTTGGTTTCAGACAATCCAATGGGAAAGAGAAATAATAGACAAGTAAAAATATAAATAAGATATTTTTAGATAGTGGTAAGGTTTGTAGAGACAAGAATAATAAAAGTGAATGTAAGGAGGATTACACTTTATGTTGAGCGATTAAAGTTGATCTTTCTGAGGAAATGTCACTTGAATAGAGACTTGAATGATCCAAGAAACCTGCCGTGCAAGGATATAGGGGATGAGTGTCCCATACAGAGGAAGAGCAAGGGTAAGCTGGGTTAACAAGCTCAGTGTGTCCTGGAGTGGTGAGAAATGTCGGGTCATGACATAAAGGGCTTGGAGGCCCTGTCTGGCTTTTGATATTATCCTTAGGACAGAGGAACACACTGATGGGGTCTGATTTGCATTTCTTAAAGACCACTTTATCATGGCCATTCCCTATGTGAGAGTCACTCACCACTTCTGTCTTCCTAACAGTTTTTGCCAGAATCCTGCGGGCTCCTGAATCCCACAATGTTACCTTTGGCTCCTTTGTGACCCTGCGCTGTACCGCTACAGGCATCCCTGTTCCCACCATTACCTGGATTGAAAATGGAAATGCTGTGAGTGTCATATGTATGGGGACTAGTCTGGGGTAACTTGTAGGGTAGACCAAATATTAATATATTAGTAAAGCTGTCTTAATCTCTGTCATTAATCTCATCTACATGCCTTTATTTTTATAAATTTAGGAGGTACAAGTGTAGTTTTGTTACATGGATTTGTTGTAAAGACTAGGATTTTAGTGTAATCATCACCTGAAAAATGTGTAATTGTACCCATTAGGCAATTTCTCATCCTTCACTCCTCTCCCACCCTCCCACCTTTGCAAGTCTCCAATGTCTATTCTTCCATGCTCTATGTCCATGTGTACCCATTATTTAGCTCCCACTTGTAAGTGAGAACATGTGGTATTTGATTTTCTGTTTCTGGGTTATTTCACATAAGATAATGTCCTCCAGTTTTGCCCATGTTGCTACAAAATACATGATTTTCTTTTTTATGGATGAGTAGTATTCTGGGAGATACATATAGATACAGATATTGTTTTTATTTTTCACATTTTCTTCATCTAATCATCCATTGGTAGACAGTTAGGATGATTCCATATCTTTGCTATTGTGAATAGTGCTGCAGTAAACATAATGAGATGCTGGTGTCTTTTTAATATAATGCTCTCTTTTCCATTAGGTAAATACCCAGTAGTAGGATTGCTGGCTCAAATGGTAGTTCCATTTCTACTTCTTTGAGAAACCTCCATACTGTTTTCAATAGAGGCTGTGCTAATTTACATTTCTATCAACAGTGTATAAGTATTCCCTTTTCTCTGCAGCCTCACCAACATCTGTAGGTTTTTTGTTTGTTTTGTTTTACTTTTTAAAAATAGCCTTTCTGACTGGTGTGAGAAGGTATCTTATTGTGGTTTTAATTTACATTTCTCCAATGATTAGTGATGTTGAGCATTTTTTTCATAAGTTTTTGGACATTCGTATGTCTTTTGAAAAATGTCTGTTCATGTCTTTTGCACACTTTTTAATTTTCTTTTTCCTTGTTGAGTTGTTTGAGTTCCTAGTAAATTCTGGATATTAGTACTTTGTTCGATGCATGGTTTGCAAATATTTTCTACCATTTCTTAGGTTGTCTGTTTACTCTGTAAGTTATTTCTTTTGCTGAGCAGAAGCTTTTTTAGTTTAATTAAGTCCCATTTGTCTATTTTTTTTGTTTCATTTTCTTTAGAGATCTCAGTTATAAATTATTTGCTTAGATCATTGTCCGGAAAAGATTTTCCTAGGTCTTCTACTACAATATTCATAATTTCAAGTCTTACATTTGTAACATTTTTAAAATTTTATTTTAAAGTTGTGGGGTACAAGTAAGGATTGCATACACAAATGGTTTAGGTACAGGTGAAATTTTGAGTCTCCCATTGGATCTCACTTCACCTTGTTAAGGATCAGGCACTCTTACTGATGTTATGTGCTCCCCCCGCCCCCCGCCAGCAGTGTCGCCACTGCTACTGCCAATCCGTTTTTGTAGTATTATGATAGGTGTTCAGGGTTCACTTATAAGTGAGAGCATGTGGTGCTCAGTTCTTTGTTTCTGTGATAGATCACTGAGTACGATAGACTCCAAATCCATCCAAGTTGCTGCAAAATTCATAATTTTGTCCTATTTTATGGCTGCCTGATGTTCCATTGTGTATATGTACCATATTTTTTTCCAGTCCACTTTTGATTGGCAGCATGATTGGTTCCATGTTTCTGCTATTATGAATAGTGCTGCAATAAACATGCTTCTGCAGGTAACTTTTTTATAGAATGATCTGAGTTTCTCTGGGCATATCCCCAGAAAGGGGATTACTGGGTCAAATGGAAGGTCAATTTGTAGGTCTTTAATCTATCTTGACTCAATTTTTGTATGTAGTGAGAGATATAGAACCAACTTCATTCTTCTGCATATGGTTATCCAGTTTTCCTAGAATCATTTGTTGAATAAGGTATCCTTTCCCCAGTGTATGTTTTTGTTGACTTTTCAAAGATCAGTAGGTTGTTGGTATGTGGCTTTATTTCTGCATCTTCTAGTCTTTTCCATTGATCTGTGTGTTTATTTACATACCAATACCAATATTGTTTTGGTACTGTAGCCTTGTAATATTATTTTTATTATTTGTATAATTTGAAATCAGGTAATGAGATGCCTTCAGCTCTGTTTTTTACTTATTTACTTGTTTGTTTATTTTGCTTAGGATTGCTTTGACTATTCAGGCTCTTTTTTGATTCCATATGGATTTTAGATTTTTTAAAAATTCTGTGAAAAATGACATCGGTATTTTGGTAAGAATTGCACTGAATTTATGATTATTTTAGGCAGTATGGTCATTTTAGTGACACTGATTCTCCCAATCCATGAGTATGTGATTTTTTTCTATTTGCTTTTATCATCTATGACGTCTTTCTTGAGTATTTTGTAATTCTTCTTGCAGAGATATTTCACCTTCTTGCCACCTACACCACTTTTTGAAGTCTTCTAATATCTTTGTTCTAGAAGCCACTGCTGTTGAAATTGAACTCCCAAGAGTTTGCTTCTTTCCTTGTATCACGTGGGAAACTATAAATCAATTCCTTTATTTGTGCCTTTGTGTAAAAGAAAAGTAGTAACCATACCTTCCCTTACAAGTAAAGTAATTTTAATAAAATCCATCAGTGAAAGATTAGTTCCCTGCTGGGGGGTGCTTTGATAAAAAGAAGTCCACAATTAGAATCTATGTCTGTCAGTTCAACATTCTTTCATTTACTTTTAATAGTGGTAATAATAACTGATGTATATTAGGTTATAATTTTGAGCCAGACCCTTTTCTAAGCACTTTACATATAAGTGTCCATTTATTCATTCTATAAATATGTATTGAGCATTAAGCACTACTCAAACCCTGTGGATACAGGAACAAACAAAACAGTTTCCTGTCCTCAAAGAGTTGACATTCTGATGAAAACAGACAATAAAATAAAACAAATAGGATACTATGTATTCTATGTGGATAGTGTCAAATGCTAAGGAGGAAAAAAGAAGAAAAAGGAGACAGAAAGTTTGCCCTTAGAAGAGAGGTAACCCTCCTACACTGTTAGTGGTAATAATTAGTACAGCCACTATGGATAACAGTATGGAGGTTCCTTAGAAAACTAAAAATAGAACTACCATATAATCCAGCAGTTCCACTATTGGGTATATATTCAAAAGAAAGAAAATCACTGTACCAAAGTGATATCTGTATTCTTATGTTTATTGCAGCACTATTTACGATAGCCAAGAAATGGAATTAACCTGTGTCTATCAACAGATGAGTAAAGAAAATATGACACATATGCATAATGGAATACTATTCATCCATAAAAACAATGAAATTCTATCATATGCAACAACATGGTTAGATCCAGAAGATATTATGTTAAGTGAAATAATCTAGGCACAGAAAGACAAATATCATATGTTCTTGCATGTAGGAGCTAAAAATATTGATCTTATGGATATGGAGAGTAAATTGATGGTTACCAGAGGCTGGGAAGAGGATTGAGGAGGGATGTGATAAACAGGGACTGGCTAATGAGTACAAAAATACAGTTAAATAGAAGGAATCATATCTAGTGTTTGGTTGCACAATAGGATGACTACAGTTAACAATAATTTATTATATATTTTAAAATAACTAGAAAAGTGGAATTGGAATGGTTCTAATACAAAGAGGTAATACAGTCTTGAGGTGATGGATATTCCAATTACCCTGATTTGATCATTACACATTGTATATTGTATCAAAATTTCATATGTACCACATAACATGTACACCTATTCTGTATCCATTAGTATCTGAAATTTTAAAATAAAAGTAAAAAAAGTAGAACTTGACCTTAGGCAAAAGATTCTATTTTTAGTATAGTAGTTATGGAAGCCTTATTGAGACAAAAACATTTGAACAAAAATATGAAGGAGATGAAGGGGGAGGCTATGAAAGGGGAAGATAACTGGACAAAGTTTCTGAAATATAGGAACATAGGGCATGCCACGGAATCAGCCAGGAGGCCAGTGTGGCTAGAGATGAGTGAGCAAAAAGCAAAGAGGTAAGGGGTATGTGTAGGCATTGTGAATCATACAGGCTTGTATAGGTTATTGAAACAACGTTGGCTTTTATTTGAGTAAAATAGAATGCCACTGTAGATCTGTTTTTGTTATGTTTTTTCCTTCTGACTCTTGTTTATTGTGTTTTATTTCCTTGTGTGTCTAGTTATCTTTGATTATCTGTTGTACATTGTTTTGAATAAAAATGTCAGAAACTAATTTGAGGTCTAGATGAAGGTGATTTCCTCTGGAGAGAGTTTTTGCTTGTTTCTGCCAGGAACCAGAGTCTACTGCTAATTTTGGACCACCTTATACTAAACTCAAAGTTTGAAACTCCATGGACATCCCAGAGAATTATAACATATAACTCTTTATGCAGACTATTCACTTATAGTTTACACTAATATATCCCTGATATCTAGTTCTTTGAAATATTAATTTATTGTCTCTGTTACTAGATGCTACACATTTACTGGCACTGAATTTTTATTTTTTCTCACTCCTAATAGCATTACAAAGTTCAAATTTTCCAGGTTTGGAAAATTCTCTCAGGGGTAATAAAATGACCTGTTTATTACATTTGCAAAAAAAAAATTGTTCCAGAATTTTTTTTCAGTATTTGGGTTGGTCTGAATAACCTAGCTTATCAATATCTGAAGTAAGAGCCTATCAGAGACCATTACTATCATTATATTTTATGAACCTTAATTACTTTGGTTTGCACTCAGTTTCTAGTTTCTGATACTGTTAGGTTAAGAAATTCAGTTTTACTCTTAATTTGATAATTACTTTTAATATAAATATATTTAAAGTCAATAAAACACCCTGTCATCATTCATAGCAACTTATTGGTGAGCATGTAGTTTTCATTTTAAATTGCAAAGTTTCCTTCATGTTGAACCACTTTTTCATTTCTTGAATATATTGCTTTTTTGCTTAAATGTGTTATTTCAATCTGCTGTAATTTCTATTAAGTGTTATTGCATAAAGTTTCAAAAATATTCTAGTCTATTTTTTAGTGGACTATCATGATCAAGTTTGTTAATAATATTTTACCAGCCTTATAGAACAGACTGGCAAATTTACATATTTTTCCTTTGGCACAGAGAGGTGAGGAAATTGACATGCAAATCTCTCTTAAACTCAGAGACATTTTTCTCTATTATACCTTTAATTAGTGTCTTTTGTCCACATTCTTTCTACTCTGATTCCTATTAAGTGAATTTCACTCTAAATGCTTATCTTTCTGTTCTTTATGCTCTGCATATTTTGGGGGGGGGCAGAAGGAGCCCTACTTAATCTGTCAATTTATGCTCATGCTCTAGTCTACTATTATTGTCAACCATGGGAACCCACAATAGAAAGCCTCATTCACAACCTCTGGCTTACAGGTAGATGCCTCAGCTTAGTGCTATAGGCATACAGAATAACTCCCAAAGTTCTTGAATTACTTTACTGACTTTCTCAAAATTCACTCCCACGTACAGCCCTGCTATCTGAACTTTGGGATTTTTCTATGACTCTGTAGAAAAAAATATATCCTTTCTCCTCTCAGTAAACCTCTTTTTTTTAATGTTGGATTTCAGTTTCTTACTTGATACTAGTCTTTCTTTCGATCCAATCACATCATTTTTTTATCTTCCAGAAATTCCCACTTTTTAATGGGGCTATTTATTTTTCATGCTGATTTGTTTAATTTTCATACAGTTTCTGGACACTAGTCCTTTGTTGGATGCACAGTTTGCAAATATTTTCTCCCATTCTGCAGGCTGTCTGTTCACTCTGGATTATTTCTTTTACTGTGCAGAAACTTTTTAGTTTAATTATGTTTTACTTGTCTATTTTTGTTTTTGTTGCTTGTACTTTTGTGATCTTAGTTATGAATTATTTGCCTAGGCCAATGTCCAGAAGAGTTTTCTTTAGGTTTTCTTCTAGGACTTTTACAGTTTCAGGTCTTACATTTGTATCTACAGACTCTTGGAGCACAGGTCATTGAACAAAGCTCCCTCTTCTTTGTTTCCTCCATTGGCACTGCAAGGACTCTGCCCTTGGACTTTATAGGTGGGAATTAGATACTTGTCTCTATGACTCTAAATTGCAGGTGTGTTGAGGTCCCTAAGATCACGTTCATGTTTTATGGTCCATTAGAAGGACTCACAGAACTCAGAAAAACTGGTATGGTTACAGCTTATTATAGGGAAAGGATACAGGTTAAAATCAGTAAAGAGAATACATTTTCCTCTTGCGTGGTCAGCACTTCATTCTCCCAGCAGTGATGCTTGACTGCATGTGTGAAGCATTGCCAACCAGAGAAGCTCAATCAAACCTTGGTGTCCAGAGTTTTTACTGGGGCTTAGTTACATAGATATAAAATGCTCTCACAATTAACCTTAGCTAGTCTCAAGTCTCTCCAAAGGTCAAACTGGTACAATATGGTGTAGAGTCCCAGCTGAACAAAAAAAGGCATTCATCATAATCTACTTTGTTAGCATAAGCTATCTGGCATGGCCCAAGATCTCAGATACACAAAGACACTCTTATCAGACAGGATACTCCACGGAGCCAAATGCAAGACCTTTCTTTGGAATGTGCAGAGTTTGAATACCTCACGCCCACTGCACTAGCTCTGTAACCTTTTTTTTTTGCACAGCAAAAAAATTCTCCAGGTGGTTCTATTGAAGACACTCTTTTATGCCTTAAGGAGATGACAGCATGTCCAAACCTGTCCTTGGGTGAGGTGAGGATGGCTCTCAATATGGTTAAACAACTCAAACCTTGATAACTCGTCTAACTGATGCTCAGTTATTTTCATTTTTCATATTCTCCAGGATAGTCTGTCTCCAACTTTATGGTATCTTGACTGCAGTGAACACATATTATCATATTATAATATATTAATGGTAGCATTTTGAAGTCACAGTAGTATCCCAAATTTTGTTTAATGCAAGTATATCAAGAAAATGATGAAAAATTTTTTAAGGCAGGCAAAATCTTATGATATAACTCAAATCATATTGTTATTTCTACCCAGTCTGAGGCACACTTCTTCATGAACTTGGACTACTGCATATCCTCAGAACTTCCACTTTTCCAGTATTATAGTCTGCCAGGGCCACCATAACAGAATATTACAGACTGGGTGGTTTAAACAACAGAAATTTATTTTCTTACAGTTCTAAAAGCTGGAAGTAAGATCAGGGGGACATCAGGGTTGACTTCTGGTGAGGCCTGTTTTCCTGGCTTGCAGATGGCTTCACATGGCCACCTCCTAGTATTTTTACAAGGTCTTCTCTTTTCGGGTGTGCATTCCTGGTGTCTCTTTGTCTTCATAGATGAGTACCAAAAAATTCCATAGTTTTTTTCAGAATATAGTTCTTATCCCTAAATGGTTTTTACTCCTCTCTTTTTTAGATCATTATACAGTTTTTTCCTCTTAATTAAACAGTAGCAACTAAAACAAAGACACATACTCTGGAACTAAACAAAAAATAAAAGATAGATTTTAGGACGGGAAGTTATGTTGTTAATTTTTGGAATTCTGTAGACTTCAGAACCTTTTTGTAGCATGGAAGAATGGCAAACTTGAGGCATCTCCATTTAATAAGAAGATTTGTATACTATTTTTAAATAAAATTAAACAACCTAGAGTTTCAGAAAGTTAGAGGGGAGGAGGGTTCAGAAGATGAGGAGTGAAGTTCCCTGGACCTGTCCTCTTATTCAAAGGCAACTTGACATGAATGAACCTTGAGAACATCATGCAAAATGAAATAAGCCCGGTATAGAAAAATGATCTTACTTTTATGTGAAATCTAAAAGTTAAACTCATAGAAGCACAGAGTAGAATGGAGGTTGCCAGGGGCTAGAAGATGGGGAAAAAGGGAGGATGTTGGTCAAAGGTACAAAATTTCAGTCATTCAAGATGAATAAATATTGGAGATCTAACACATAGCATGGTAGCTAGAGTTAACAATATTGTATTGCTTACTTGAAGTCGAAGAATTTCTATTTGCTACTTGAAATCGAAAAATCCTGCGTGTTCTTACCACTCATACCAAAAACAATATCTACTCATACATGAGATGATAGTTAACTGGCTTGACTGTGGTAATCATTTCATAATGTATATGTATATCAAAACACCAACTTGTTTATCTTAAATGCACACAATTTATATTTGTCAGTTATACCCCCAATAAGCTAAAAAAACAAATAAAATTTTAAATTAAAAAAAGAGTCTCGGCTGGGCTCGGTGGCTCAGCCTGTAATCCCAGCACTTTGGGAGCCCGAGGTGAGTGGATTGCCTGAGCCTGCGGGTTCGAGACCCACCTGGGCAACTTGGTGACACCTCATCTCTACAATAAATGAGAAACTAGCAGGGTGTGGTAGCACATGCCTGTAGTTCCGGCTACTTAGAAGGCTGAGGTGGAAGGATCGCCTGAGCCCAGCAGATCCAGGCTGCAGTGGCTGGGAATGTTTCACTGCACTCCAGTCTGGGCGACAGAGTGAGACTCCAACTCAAAAAAAGAAAAGAAAAAAAAAGAGTCTCAAAAAAAGTAATTATCTGCTTTGTACTTATATCCAGTCCCACCTTTGTCTCTATGACATAGTGTGTCCTAAGAAAACCGATTGGCTATAGCCCTAAAAGATGAGAACTAGGACACAAGATACAGGAAAGATAAGAAAGGGACGAGAGAAAGGGGTATGGAAAAGAACATGTGTCAATGTGTGACACTTTGGTGGGGGAGTAAAATAGGAAAAATATGCCAAATTCTATGGCTACCCCCAATAACAAAAAATGTCTTATGGAAATAGTTCCCTCCAAGGATTACAAGTCATTCGTTTTGCTGTTTTTACTACTGTTTTTGCCGAAGATTTTTTTCTTTCTGATACTTAAGCAAAACAATTTTTCTCAAAATGTGTTACTAAAATTCGTTCATCATATCTGTCTATCCTCAATCCTTTTCAAATACAGTAAATAAACAAATGAATGTTACTTTTTTAGCTTGTAACTGAGGCATGGCAGAATGTGAATTAGAGGGGAGTTGAGAGACTTAGATCTTAAATGTTCCTCTCTAGTTAATGTGATTTTGGAAGAGTTCACTTACCACTCAGATATTGATTTTTCTCATGTCTATATGGACACAGATGTCAGGTGACTGTCAAAGATTATCTCTAATGTGACATTAGGGGCCAGGCATGGTGTTTCATGTCTGGAATCCCAGCACTTTTGGAGGTCAAGGCGAGAGGATTGCTTGAGTCCAGGAGTTCCAGAGCAGCCTAGACAATAAAGTGAGACCTCATCTATAGAAGAAAATTTTAAAAAGTTAGTCGGGCATGGTGGTATATGCCTTTAGCAGCTGGTATGGCATTTCGGAGGCTGATGTGGAAGAATTGCCTGAGCCCAGGAGGTCAAGGCTGCAGTGAGCAGTGGTTGTACCATTGTACTGCAGCCTGGGCAACACAGTGAGACCTCAACACAAAATAAAAACAACAATAATAATAATCTGACATCAGGACTAATGTTCTCTAATTTTGTTCTGCTACAATAATGTGTAGTATCTGTTTTTCTTTACTGCTCTAATTAAAATTCTAGTGTCATTTAAAATTTGAATCCTATTCAGCAGTGTGTTTTTTGGCTCTTCTCTGGAATCTATTGTAACTGTCTTAAACCTCTCAAGGCAGGATAAAGATATCCTAAGAAAATTGGGAGGCCGACAATATAACCTCATTAATTTGTCTTGTTATGTGAACACAGTAATAAGTAAAATGGAAAGACAAGCTTCTCAAGAGTTCAGTGTTTTAAAAAGAGTCATATGAGGTTAGAACTGGAAGACATATGAGCATTTTTTATTGGAGTTCGGGAATTATAAGAGTAGGATAGTTTGAGCTGGTTTTGGTCTTACTGAGACCCCCACTTAATCATGCAAGATGTGACTCACAAAGAAGGTGAATTAGACCCATCACCTCAGATTCTAAAACAGGAATAAAACAAACGAATAGTGACTTTCCTCCAGGAAGAAAGCACAAGCACATCGGCAGCTCTTATGGTCAGAGAGTATGTGCTGCTCTTACTGCCAAGTTTCATTCTTGGTAATACTACCCAAGTCCGAAACGAAATCAAGATGACTTTATCCATACTGACGCAAATCACAGGAAATGGAAGCAATTTCAGACACGTAATGTTGCAAAAGTAGCAAACCAGAAAGTCTATTGAAGAGAACATGGAGAATCCCATAACTCTAATGTCATTTTTGGTGGACTGAAGGAAAACTAAGGCAGAGCTGGGAGATACTTGGCACAGAATAAAACAGTTTGAACTGTGGCTCTCCACTAACTACAAGTTTGTAAACTAACACCATAAGACACTACTAAGTACAACAACGGATCCTCTAAAAGTTGTGAGTGCTCATTTGCTCCCCCTCTGTGAACATGCCAGTAAACTAAAACCCTGAACAGTTAGAGCCAAGTATGAGGAAGGTTAAGCAACATGTCACAAAGTGATTAGGAAATATTTTTGCTTTTTTCCTATGGAAATATCATTCATTATTCTTGGAAATTTGTAGTCACAGATGAACTTCAGAGTGAATGGTGATAGTCTTTTTGTTTTACAATATTGGAAATAGTAATTAGAGTAGTAGTGAATAGAGGAAAGCTTAATTTATTAAAAGAAAATTCTTTGTCTTCTTATAACCAGATTTTTTTTAATGGATACTGATAATAATTCTACTAGTTCAGCATTCATGAAAAGACAAAAAACAATGCATGTCTCTCTTGCTTTGTCCAATATAATTTCTAAAATATTTTAAATGCTGGATCATTTTAACTTATTAGAATAATTTATTTTATAAAATAAATAGCCAGATCAACTATGTTGAAGATTGTGTTTTTGAATTTTCTTCCTTTTTTTAAAATAAATTTTTTATTTTAAAGATGTGGGGTACAATTCAGGGTTAGGTACACACATGTTTATTATGTAGGTACCCTTGTTGATGAGGTGTGCCCTGCACAGTAGATTCCCACTACTGCCAATCCTGCCTCTCCCTCCTGCCCAGCAGTTTCCCACTACTGCCAACCCTTTACTTGTAGAATTATGATAATTGTTCAAGGTCCACTTATGAGTGAGATCATGTGATACTCAGTTTCTTTGTTTTTGTGATAAATCATTCAGTATTATAGACTCTATGTCCAATGAAGTTGCTGTGAAGTTCATAATTTAGTCCTTCTTTATGGCTGCATAATATTCCATTGTGTATATATATCCCCTTTTTAAATCCAGTCCTCTTTCAATGGGCAGCACGGTTGGCTCCATGTTTTTACTATTGTGAATAATGCTGCAAGAAACATACATGCACAGGTATCTTTTTCATAGAGTGATTTGAGATCCTCCGCGTGTATTCCCAGTAGGGAGATAGCAGAATTGTATGGATGGTGGATTTTTAGATCTTTTAGGAATTGCCACACTGTTTTCCAGAGGTTGTATTAGTTTACACTTCCACCAACAGTATAGAAGTGTTCCCTTTTCACTGCAGCCTCATCAGCATCTGTTGGTTTTTGAGTTGTTGATGACGGCCATCCTGACTGGAGTTAGGTGATATCTCAGTGTAGTTTTAATTTGCATTTTTTTGATGATGAGTGAGGCTGAGCATTTTTTCATGTATCTGTTGGCTGCTCCTATGTCTTCTTTTGAGAAGTGTCTATTCATATCTTTTGCCCACTTTGTAATGAGGCTGTTTGTTTTTTTTCTTTTCAGCACATTTGAGTTTCTTTTAGATCCTAGATGTTAAGCCTTTATCAGATATACAGTTGGTAAATATTCTTTTCCCAGTCTGTGGGCTATCTCCCTGCTCTCTTGATGGTTTCTTTGGCATTGCAGGTCCCACTATTTTATCTCTTATGGCATGGGCACTTGGGGCTTTGATCAGGAATTGGTTGCCAGTTCCAATTTCCAGAAGAGTGTCTCCTGCATTTTCTAAGGTTCTTACAGTTTGAGATTTTTACATTTAGGTCTTTAATCCATTTAGAGTTGATTTTTGTGTATGGTGATAGGTAGGGGTCTTGTTTTAATCTTTTGCATGTGGTCAGTTAGTTTTCCCAGAACCATTTACTGAAGAGGTTCTCCTCTCCCCATTGATTGGTGGTGGAGGCTTTGTTGAAGACAAGTTGGTTGAGAACTTGAGGTTTTGCTTCTGGAATCTCTATGCTGTTCTATTTGTCTATATGCCTGTTCTTGTACCAATACTAGGCTGTTTTGAATATTGTAGCTTTATAATAAAGTTTGAAGTCTGGGAGTGTGATACCTCCTGCTTTTTTTTTTTTTTTTTTTAACTGAGGATTGTTTTGGCTATTCGTGGTCGTTTATGTTTCCATATGAATTCCTGTACTGTCATTTCCAGGTCTGAGAAAATTGCTGCTGGTATGGGTATTGTATTCAATCTGTAGATTGCCTTGGATGGGATGGACATCTTAACAATGTTGATTCTTCCAATTCCTGAGCATGGAATATTTTTCCATTTGTTTGTGTCATCTTTGATTTCTTTGAGAAGTGTTTTGTAGTTTTCATTGTAAAGGTCTTTCATGTCTCTGGTTAGGAAGATGCCAGGTTTTGTGTGTGTGTGTGTGTGTGTGTGTGTGTGTGTGTGTGCCTATTGTGAATGGGGTTGTGCCTTCTATTTGGGTTTCTGTTTGTTTATTGTTGGTGTGTAGAAATGCAACTGCGTCTTTTGTACATTTATTTTATACCCTGAGACTTTGCCAAAGTCTTTTATTAGTGCAAGGTTTTTGACAGTTTCTCTGGGTTTTTGGGGTATAGAATCATGTCGTCTGCAAAGAGGGATAACTTGACTTCCTCTTTTCCTATTTAGATACCGCTGATCTCCTTCTCTTGTCTGATTGCCCTAGCTAGGACTTTAAAACTATGTTGAAAAGGAGGGTTGAGAGGGGGCATCCTTGTCTTGTTCCAGTTTTCAGGGGAAATGGTTCCAATTTCTGTCTGTTTAGCAGTGTGCTAGCCATGGATTTCTCATAGATGGTTCTTAGTATTTTGAGGAATGTTCCATCTATGCCTAGATGCTCGAGGGTTTTTATCAAGAAGGGATGCTGGATTTTATCAAAAGTTTTTTCTGCATCTAAGCATATAATCATGTGGTTTTTAACCTCTGTTGATGTATTTAATTTAATCACATTTATGGTCTTGGAATATTGAACCAGCCGTGCATCCTAGGGATGAAGCCTACTAGGTCGTAGTGGATGATTTTTGAGATGTGTTGTTGGATCCGTTTTGTTAGGATCTTGTTGAAAATTTTAGCATCTATATTTATCAAGGATATTGACCTGTAGCTCTGTTTCTTTGTTGGATCTTTACCTGGTTTGGGTAGCTATGTGATGTTAGCTTCATAGTTATGGGGAGAGTTCCATATTTCTCAATTGCCTCGAATACTTTCAGTAGGATTGGTATTAGTTCCTTTTTGTATGTTTTGTAGAATTCTGCTAGAAAGTCATCTGGTACAGGGCTTTTTTTGTAGGTAGTTTTCTTATGACATAATCAATCTCCTGGATTGTTATTGATCTATTTAGGGTCTCGATTTCTTCTTGTTTCAACCTGGGGAGGTTATGTGATGTCAGAAAGTCCTCCATTTCCTTTAGGCTTTCAAGTTTTTTCCATACAAGCATACATAATAGTTTCTGATAATCTTTTGTATTTCTTCAGAGTCAGTTGTGACTTGATCTTTTGCATTTCTGATTGTGTTTATTTGGGCTTTTTCTTGGTCAGTCTAGCTAGAAGTCTATCAATCTTGTTTATCCTTTCAAAGAACCAGCTTTTTGTTTCATTAATTTTTTTGTATTATCTTTTTGTCTTCTATGTCTTTGAATTCGGGCTTTTATTTTGGTGATCTGGATTCTTCTGCTGAAATTAGGGTTTTGGTGGTCTTGATTTTCCAGCTTCCTTAGGTGATTTGTTAGGCTGCTAACTTCTGATCTTTCCATTTTCTTAATGTGTGCTTGTAGAGATATGAATATCCCTCTTAGTACTGTTTTCAGGGTATCCTGGAGGTTTTGGTAAGATGTTTCCTTGTTTTTGTTTATTTCCAGGTATCTTTTAATCTCTGTTTTGATTTCCATGTTGACCCAGGAGTTGTTTAGCATCATGCCATTTAGTGTCCATGTCTTTGTGGGCTTTGGGAGAACTTTGTTGGTGTTGATACTTTTTTATTCCATTGTGGTCTGAGAAAGTTCATGGCAGTATTTCAATCTTATGGAATTTGTTTATGCTTGATTTATGGTTGTGTTGATCTTAGAGTACGTTTCATGTGGTGATGAGTAGAATGTACATTCCGTTGTTGTTGGATGGAGTGTTCTAAGGTTTCAATTAAGTCCATTTGGTCAAGTGTCACACTGAGGTTCCAGATCTCCTTGTTGATTTTTTGTCTTAATGATCTGTCTAGGGTTGTAAGTGGGGTATTTAAGTACCCAGCTATAAGAGTGTTAGAGTAAATATCTTTTTAAAGTTTTCCTAGAAGCTGCTTTATGAAAGTTGGTGTTCCTGTGTTGGGTACATATATGTTTAGGGCGGATATTTCTTGTTGATGGATTAAACCTTTTATCATCATGTAGTGACCTTCTGTATCATTTTAAATTTTTGATAGCTTAAATGGTATTTTGTCTGATATTAGGATCATGACTCCTGCTTTCTTTTGTGTTCCATTTGCCTGAAATTTTATTTCCCATCTTCTTACTATTAGTCTGTGAGATGAGTCTCTTGGAGACAATATATTGTTGCCTCATGATATTTTG